>BQNB010070906.1:0-29384 GCA_026074375.1 Tanacetum coccineum
GAGGGAACAAATATATACTCGTGGTAGTCGATTACTTATCAAAATGGGTTGAAGCGAAAGCGCTCCCCACCAATGATGGCCGAGTTGTTTGCAAATTTCTTAAATCTCTCTTCTCCAAATTTGGTGCCCCTCGTGCAATCATAAGTGATCGCGGAACACATTTTTACAATGACCAATTTGCAAAGGTCATGCTTAAATATGGAGACACTCATCGTCTCTCCACCACGTATCATCCACAAACAAGTGGACAAGTTGAGGTATCCAATCATGGTTTGAAAAGAATTCTTGAAAGGACAGTGGGCAAAAATCGTGCCTCTTGGTCGGACAAACTGGATGACGCTCTCTGGGCCTTCCATACAGCATACAAAACACCCATTGGGTGCACTCCATACAAGCTTGTATATGGAAAGGCATGTCATCTGTCGGTTGAGTTGGAGCACAAAGCCTACTGGGCCCTTAAGCATGCAAACTTTGATATCAAAACAGTGGGTGATCAACGCAAAGTTCAACTCAACTAATTAAATGAACTACGTGATCAAACCTATGAAAATTCCTTGATTTACAAAGAGAAAACCAAGAGGATTCATGACGCAAAGATCAAAAACCGTGTTTTCAACGTCGATGATCAAGTCCTCCTCTTTAACTCAAGATTGAAAATTTTCTCTAGCAAGTTGAAGTCCCGCTGGTCAGGACCATTTACCATTGTTCAAGTTTTTCCATATGGCACCGTTGAGTTATCCAAAAACTTTGGGCCAAACTTCAAAGTAAATGGTCATCGTTTGAAGCACTATTTTGGAGGGGATGTCCCTGCTATGGATATCCCGGATCTCCAAACCTTCCCTAAGGATAACTAAATTCAGGGAATTGGGTCAAGCTTAGTGACCCTAAACAAGCGCTTCGTGGGAGGCACCCCATGCTTATCCTAGTTTATCAGTAGTAATAGTATGCTAGCTTAGTAGTAATGAATAAGTGTTTAGTTGTTGTGAGGAGGCTTGCCTCTTTCCTTTTCCATGTTTTGTATTTTGTGCTGTATTGTCCAGGATGTCCCGGATTCTTGAAGCCTCTCGTGCTCGCGGTATTTGTCCTTCGATCACAAGAGCTTCACAATCCTCAGCTTCATTTGGGAATCCCGATATCCTAATCTTATCGACTAACGTTTATCTTAAAGCATAATTTATAAACGGCTTAGGATTTACGTAGAAACCCTTCGTAAAACATTGAGGACAATGTTTCATTCTAGTATGGGGGGATCTTCGATTTGATTGTGCCTGCAGCCGTTGTTTCTCACGTAAGTGTTTCTCACGTAAATGTTTCTCACGTAATCCCGTTTTTACCACCAAAATTTCAAAAAAAAATGATGAAAAAAAAAATTTAATTTTTTTTCAAAAATAAAATAAGTGTTTTGTCACAATTTTGACTTTCCTGCTGGGTAGAATAAGAGTAAATTTTGACTCGATCGAGCGTGTTGAGCTCTAGCTTGTTTTTCCCTTTAAAAAAACTTTTTATTATTTTTTTTTTTAATTTTTTAGACTAAGCGTTCGAAAGATCCCGCGAAGAATGAAAAATATAGGTTAGGTAGGAGCTGATGCTAACAAGGATTTAATTGGAAATCTTTAGAGCTTCATGAGTGTACTTTGTCGCTTTTTCTCCATAAAGCTCATTAACCTTTATTACTATACTGCTACCTTTGAAAATTAAACTAAAATCAATAATTTTTATTAGTTATATAGCAAAAACTTTTAGCCGTTAGTTCAAATTTTTTTACTTGAATTTTTTCAAAAAAACGTTTTCCCAAAAAAAAAAATGATGAAAATGCAAAAATATAATAAATATAAACTGTTGTTGATAAAAAGTTTGCTGCATCTTGCCGACTCACAACCGATGTTTCAAGCCTTCTAAAGAAAGCCCATAGTAAGAATAATAATCCGAGACTGATAAAAGTTTGTTGCATCTTGCCGGCTCACAACCGATGTTGCAGCCTTCTAAAAGGTCGAGGGTTACAAATTGCAATAATGGTTAATATTAAGTGTGAATAAAAGATCTCTTTTTGTTAATTCAAATAAGCTTTTTGAACTTTGCTATTATATTTTTATAAGCTATGTGCATACGAAAACCTAGAGTTTTTTGAAACCTAAGGTCCGTGAGTCCCGATACTAGTCTCTGTGGGGTGTCAAAAGCCTGGTCACTTAACCGCAAGGTTGGGATGTGCCGAGACGAAAGTCGCTACATGGGATGATCTCGCCTTCAAACTCATTATTCTCGGGTGGAACGTGAAACATAGAATATTGCAAAATGTTGATCCATGTTGAAATTCAAAATAGCACATACACCTAAGATATAAATTATCGGGAGAGAAAAGTTTACAAGTTGCAAATATGAGTAGTGTTAGCATCTTAACTCATAATTAACGGTGATTTTGTTTTAAGCTTGGTTTGAAATAAGTGAAAAGTCGGAAACGATGAATTTATCCTTTTTGGGGCATTCTCGGATCGAAATGCATCTTGTTCTATGATCCCTTAAAGTTATAAAATAACGAAAGTCAAACAATATGAAAACTAAAAAAAATATGAGAAAAATGAAAAATACAAAAAGATGTCTAGGAATAAGTGTATATAAAAATGGTAAAGACGGGGATTTTCAAAACTTATGAGTATTTAACTCCCTCGATGAACACTTAGCTACTTTTCTAAGTTATTAGTCGAGGGGGATCGAGATTCTTAGTTTTTCTAAATGCTTACTTCATAGCATTGCGTGAGGACACGGCAATACCTTAGTATAGGGGATTTTTGGTATGTGTTTAATCACACATACCTTTTACCTTTAAAAACAAGCTAAAATAACCAAAAACGGACTTAAAATGCCAAAAATATGCTTGTTTTGCTAATTGTGTTGTGCAGGAACGGATATCTAAGAAAAGGACGAAAAACAAAGCCAAAAAAAATCAGCATCGAATGGAAATAGCATGGAAAAACAAAGTCAGTCGAAGCCAAAGTCCAACGTCAACATTCAAAAGCCAAAGTCAACAGTCAAAGTCAAAGCCGACAATGAAGAATACTTAATAGGTCAAACCCGAACCCATCTGATGGGCCAGGAAAGCCCATTAGTATATCACTTGAAGACCAAATGGGCCCAAGATAAAGACAAAAGCCCATTTGCATCATTCATGAAGACTGTGAAGCCCATTTCAAAGATAAGGCCCAAATCAAAGCCCATTAACCCTTTTTATAAGCCCTAAATGAATGTGAGGGACTTGAACTGCCAATTCACAAAAGTATAAACCACAAGGACTGAATCTGCCAAAGGCAGATTCTTATAACACATAAGGACCTCTTTTGCAATCCTTATATAACACTTGAGGGGTTGTTTTTGCCATATTCCAAAATTATAAAACCACAAGGACGAAATCTAAAAAGGGCACATACACCTTGAGGGGCCATTTATGACAAACCCACAAACCCACACCCTGTTTTAAATTACTGTACATCTCCCTTCCCCAATTCCCGCCAACATCACAACCCCACCTCTGTCACCTCCCCCCTCCTCGAATACTGTTCAAAACCGTCCAAAACCATCACAATAACAAAACCCCACACCCACATGGTCTTTGTACATGCTGGCAATCCTCCAAACTCTCATTGGCTCAAGAAATCATACGGCTAAGATTGTTTACCTTTGGCAACAAGAAAAATTAAGGGCTAGGATTGGTTTGTGTTTCTACACACACAACAAACACACATGGGCATTTGTCTCTACAAAGAAGCACAAAGAGAAGAGGCTAAAAAAAACCCTAGCTCGTTTTCTATAAAAGCTTTTGTAAGCCCTTGAGGCAAAGAGTTAGTTAGTTTTTTGAGAGAGTAGTTTTTAGTTTAGTTTAAAATTTGAAGTTTAACTTTTATGTACTTGTATTTTTTAAGATTAATGAAAATTCAGTTTTATGTTTTAATTTTTGTTCCAAGTTCTTAAGTTATCTTAAGTCTTTTAAAGCTCATACAAGCCACTTTATAATCTGTTTAAACTACTATACAAGAATTAAGAAAAGAAAACCAGAAACAAAAAAAGAGAGACTGCTGAATTCAAGCTTATGGATGAATAAGCAGAAAGGGATGGCTTATTGGTTTTAGAGTCTCATGGGAGACACTTAGGGTTTGGTTATTAAGCTTTGAAAAGCTTAAACTCATTGCCAAAAGCTTGGACAGGTTGTAAGTCCCCTATTCATTTTTTTAATTTTCTTATTGTACTGTTGCAGTGTTCTTTAGCATATTAAAGTGCTTACTTGCCTTGTCCTTTTACTTTTTACAGCTTATTAGTTAATGTTTGATAAGTTTCTTCAAAAATTTGAGCTTAATTCAGACCTTAATAGCCTTAAAAAGCTGTTTTAGAATATAAATGGGTGTTTGGGTTAAGCCCAAAATGGGTCAAAATTTTGTTCTCATGGGTTGTGGTCATGTAGCCAACATTGGCTAACTTTATTGAGCCAATTAGAGTCTGTTTTCCAAAGTTTTTAAGTCCAAAAAGTGTTTTTCAAAGTTTTCTTATTGTTCTCTTAAATCTGTTGAAATTTGAATTGGGTTAAATGAGCTTATTACAAATGGGTCAAAATGGGTTAAGGATTGGGTTGAGTCTTTAAGGCTTATTTGACAAGCATTTTTAGGGAGATTAAGTCAGTTTTCAAAAGTTTTAGGAGTCAAAAATTGGATTTTAAAGGTTTTAGTGTTGATAGTTAAAATCTGTGGTGACATATTTCATTCAAAATGCTTATTTGATAAGCTTGTGTTTGCCAACTCTTAAACCTCAATTATGTGTCCTTTTTATAACCCAATGCAGTAGAAAAGATTCATTTAGTTTATCTTTTGTATAGTTTTAACCCTGTCAATCTTTTTGTCTATTGTCTTTAGCTTAAAAAGTCCCTTTTTCAAAGTCCCTGTTTCAGCAGCTTAAAAACATTTTTAGCTTTTATAATTTTGAACATGATCTCTTTTCAAGCTATGCTCATTTTGTCTTAACTTGATTTTCCATTTTGAGCTTATTTGACAGCTTATTTGACAGCTGTTATATAAGCCCATTTTTTTGCAAAATTCCCCTGGTGCTAGACAATGGGGTTCAAGTAACCTTTTCTAGCTTATTTGTTAACCTTATCCTGAGCTTTTGGCTTTTCTAGAAAGCCAATAAGCTCTTTTAATAAGCCCCTTTGTTTCAGACCTTAGGAAGCCCTTTTAAGTGCTTAATTCTAAGCACAAAAGTGGCCATTTGACTGTTTTTAGCATAGTGTAGGAAATAGCTTAATTTCACTTTTCAGCTTATTGTGCTTTTTAGTTGTTGATTTTTTATTCTACTTGCTTATTAGATTTGCTTGTTGCTTGTGTTTGCTTAGTTGCCATTTGTTCTTGCTTACTTGTGCTAAAAAAACCAAGTCAAAAAGCCATATTAAGTCTTTAAGCTCATAAGCCTTCTGCCCAAACTTTGAGCCCCTTTCCTGGCTTATTTTTGGCTTTTGACAAAAAGTCATAGTTATAAAAAATGATAAGCTCCATGAGGTTTATAAGTTTGTGTAAAAAAATTTGAGTTTAAAAAAAAAGAAGTACTGTAGCATAATATAAAAAAACGTGAGAGTGGGACTCGAACCCCTCCCCTCACGCTCACAACACAACACACTTACCACTCGGCTCCGGTAGGGCTATCCGTTAGCCTCTACATCTTTTATTAGTTTATGCCTTTTTAGCCCAATTAGCTTATAAGAGCGAATTGGCTTATTCTGAGCTTATTTATAAGCTCAATTTCGGGTTTCTCATTTTTATTAGGTTAGTTTTAGGGTAAAGTATTTTAGGTAATTTTCTCAGAATTTTTAAAATAAGTTTAGTATTTTTTATAATTTATTTTCTTTAAAATCTTAATTAATTCATAAAAAATAGAAAAATTATCAAAAAAAATATTTTTCTTTTTTAGAAAATTTTCTTTTATCATCTTTTACTTAGAAAAAATATAAAAACTTGTGTAGGGTCGTTTTTGCAAAATCTCACTTTAAAGAACGGGATTTAGCCTCGTTTTTGTTTTTTCATTTTAGAGCTCGTTTTAACTCTGTTTTCGGTCTAGTCTTTTTCATTCTTCATTATTAGTCCCCTAGAGTAGATTAGAAGTAAAAATTTCTTTGTAGGGTTAATTTTTAAGATTTTAGGTTTTTGACCCCTTGTTCGGGATTCCTGCTCTCGTTTTTCAGTATAATTTCATAATTTTTAGGTTTTTCTCAATCGTTTTTGCTTATTATTGATTAATTTAGCTTTCTAAACTCCCAAATCATTAATCTCATTCAAACTCCAATTTTCCGACTGTATCGATTCTCAAGCACAGCCTCGCTGGGGATAAACGACCCGGGGATATTCTATACTACTTCTCGGTTTCATTGATTATTTTTAGATTATACTTATTATATATATTTTACTATATATTATATATATAAGAGGTCTAGTTTAAAAACCAATCAACCAATGTCTAACATTAATAAAAATATCTTAAATGCATTTTGAGTCATTCTTGAAACTTCTTCAGAGTATATGGAGATAATTGCTTGAAGATGAGTGGGATGAATCCAAGGTTTCATGGATGGCCAATATGATATATATTTTGATTTTTGTAGATGAGGATTAATTTTGATGAGGTGATCATATAGACGATTTAGAATCATTCCATATGGCATTGAAGAGTTTGGTTGATTTTTAATCCTTTCAACTCATTTGGTTAGGAAATAAGCAAAGTTAAAGGTTGTACGTGTTTGAATGCAATACATCATGTGACATGATGATGCAAAAAGAAAGTTTGAGTTATTTTGAGTGCCAAAGGCATTATCTTAAATGATTTCATTCCAAGATCTCATGTCATGACGAAGTTCTTCTTTGAGAATTTTGTTTGGGAATATGGTTTGTTCAGTTGTTGTGATTGATTGAATAATTTCATTTGGTGTTGGAGTGTGTGTTTGGTAAGGTATGTTTGATTCCTAATTGATTCTCAATGAGTCGAGAGATGAATCTTCAGAATAAGAACATTCTCCTTCACATGGAATGAAGAGAACTGAGGCAAATGACTCGAGTGAGAGTTTAAATTTTCTTTTTAATGCCTAAAATTTTAAAAAGATATTTTGATCATTGTCTCTAGTAATTTCTATTGAAGAATAAAATTCAAGCAGAAATCTTGGACAAATCCCTTTGTGAAGTTCGTATATACTCAGAAGTTTGAAGCATGATTTGAATATTATCATATTTAGTAGACTCAGAAGATACTGGACGACCTTCATGAATTTATCTACACTCTAGGTTCTTAATGAAGGGTTTTAATTTATTAGGAAGATATTTTTCATTTGAGATAGTTGGAACGTATGATTTTGTGTACCGTAGTTCTTCTTCCAACGTCATTTCACCTAATTAAAAGAGTGCAAACTTTAGTAAGGTTGTCTCATTGAAGTAGGTGTCTAGTGTGTGCCTAAGTATGATAAATGTGGAGTAACGATTAACTCGACCTAAATCGTAAAATCCTAAGGGTTAATCCAAACGCTCCTTAGTTTGATTTTGCTCATCCAAACAAGTTGAAGAATACATATGAATTATGTATCTCGAAATTTGTTCATGAGATCATTATGCATGTGTTTGAAAACATTTTTGAGTTGTATTAACAATGCATAACAACAATTTTGTTATGTTTCTAACGTGAGTGATTTGAAAAAAAATTGGGGTTTTGGTTCGAAATCAATTTTTTAACAAACTCATAAGTGTATGCAAATCTTATATCTACGGGAAGCATATTAGTTATATATTGTAACCTAGTAGTCCTAGTAAAAAATTGAAAGAAAAATAAAAAATCCCCAATTTCAATTTTTGTGTTCATCATGAACCCTAGACTCAAATTGAAAAAAAATAGATGAAATGACTTACAATTGATGATGTTGATGATGTTATGAATGATTGTAGGTGTTGATTTTATCTTCAATTAGTGTTTTAATGGGTGATTTTGAATTTTTGGGTTGTTTTGGTTGTGTTCGTCGCTTGCAGAGAAGAAGGAGTGTGTTTGGTTTTGTTTTTGGAATTTTTTTGACTAAGTGTAAAATATGGTGTCTGCTGTTGGCGGTCCCATATTTATCAGGCGGTCCCAAATATATTGGGGGCCGCCGAGGATGTGGGGGCCGCCCTCAGCAAGGCATTTTGGACTTAGTTTTGATGAAAATTTTACAAATAGGAGTGACATTTTAATTTGTATTTCTCGAATTAAAAATGCTTAAGGTACTTTGGATGAAGTATTTAAGTTTTCACGACACGGAATAGAACACGAACTAGAATTGAGACAGAAGGAGAAGCGGACTAATGTGATTTATGGAATGTGTTCCATCATTCTTAAACCAAGACGTAAATAGTTAAACGATTCACGTTTAAGGGGTTTTGTAAGAATGTCGGCGATGTTGTCGACGAACGACACTTTTTCGATTGAGATATGTCCTTTCTGGACATTATCACGAAGAAAGTGGTGACGAATTTCGATGTGTTTAGTTCGAGAATGTTGCATCGGGTTTTTACTAAGGTCAATCGCGCCTTTATTGTCGCACATGATTGGGACATCGTCGAGTCAAACATCGTAGTCGATAAGAGCTTGTTTCATCCATAGTGCTTGTTGACATGCCTTTTCGGCGCTTACGTATTCGGCTTTGGTAGTGGATATAGCAAGAACGGCTTGTTTCTTCGAGAACCAATATGTTAAACAACATCCCACGAATGTACAAATACCGCTAGTGCTCTTTCAGTCCACATAATCTCCTGCATGATCAGAGTCGACATATACTACTGTTTCTATGTCGGTCCCCTTAGGATAACATAATCCTAAGTGCGTTGATGCGTATTTTCTTTTAAAATATATTTTTTTCAAGTTTTAAATTTATAAAACTCGATCTACCTAACGACGTACTAACGGGCAGAGAACCCGATCGTCGGTAGTATAGAATGGTAAATCCGAGGTCTTCCAGGAGTAGCTTATTAATGAAATAAAACTTTACAGAGCAAGAATATAAGATAATAATTTGTCACGTAAAATAAAGGAAATAGAACTAGGATAAAAGGTATACCATTCCCAAGTTGATCAAGTTAAGTCCGTACTTCTTTCTTGGTGCAATTTATTAGTATCATAACCTGAGGTGACACTAAACTAAGACGGTAATCCTTGTTTAGCCTATGATTCCTAGGTGGAATGAACCCCGAGGGGAATTAACCTATTCCTAGTTCATAGTGGTTGATTCCTTTCATGGTAAAATGCTAACTGATGAGGTGTCATTTTATACACTTTTCGGGGTCGTTTAACCTCCTAAATCGTGTGTTTATGCCCAAAATAGGTACGTAATCGTTCCTTTTCAAGTGTTTTGCATTTGGAAGGCATTTGGAGGAAATACACGTGACTTAGGCTCATTTGGAGAAGAAACGGACAAGACTACGAACCTACACCAACATTGCTTAAGAATTTCTCTAAAGTGGTTGGAGACGGCGTCACAAATACAATGTGACGCCGTCACAACGATGATTGATCACTCTCCAAACACACTATATATAATATATATAATATATAAGGAGGATATCAATAATAATATAGTATAGTATTTCCGTCGGGTTCTAGATAAACGCTTTTAACCAAAACAATTATCAAAAACCTTCCGGGTCGTTTCCTCTGCAAGAGGTGAATGGAAATTCAAGGGAATGTTAGGAATCGAGCTTGATTATCATTTAAGTTTTTGGTTTTGGGTTTAAACTATTTTTTCTACTAAAAATTAAATTAATATTAATTCTAAGATTAAAAACTAAAAGATTAAACTAAAATTGATCTAAAAGATATAAATGAAAAATATGCTTGTGAAGTGACGTGAAATGTTCCTTAAGTGCGAGCTTAGGTTTAACGAATTAAAATCCTTAAAAAAAACAAGTTTCAAGAAATTAAATGACAAGTAAAGTAAAATGCTTTTTAAAATAAATGACAAGTATTTAAATCGCATTAAAAGTAAATGACGGTATGTAAATTGGAAAATTCTAATGACTATTAATTTTTTAAACCTTTTTTAAAAAAAAACCGCACTTAAATTTCAAATCACTAAATCACTTAACAAGCATTAATTAAACTACTCGTTACTCATAATGATAAAATAAGCAAAGCTAAATATTTTAAAAATAAGCTATACTAATTAATTGAAAAATGATAGAAAATGAAACCGAATTGAAGAGCCGCAAATAAACGATAACCACCCGATTAAATAAGCTAAAGAAAATAATCAAATTCTATCTAGCTTATTTAACCCTTAAGCTTCGCGCCTCATGAGTTGACCGGAACCAAAGTCGAAACAACAATATTAACTAAAAAACATTTCATATCACAAATTCAATTTAACAATCTGTTACTATTAGACATGCAAATCCTAACCGGTTTTTTAAAAAACCGGTCGAAAAAACGGTAACCGGTTTTTTAAAAAACCGGTTTTTTTTAACCGGTTCGGTTAAATATAACCGAACCGGTTAGATCGGTTTTCGGGTTTTTTATCATACCGGTTTTTACCGGTTTTAAAACCGGGTTTAACCTGGTTTTTAAAAAAACCGGTTAAACCCGGTTTTTTTATTTTTAAAATTTTTTTTTTAATTTTTTTTTATAACCGTTAATTGTTTTTAAAAAAAACCGGTCAACATGGAAGTCAACTAGCCGTTTCATTTTTAAAAAAAAAAACAGGTTTTAACCGGTTAAAACCTGTTTTTTTTGGTTTTTTTTAATAAAAAAAAATCACAACGGCTACTAGCCGTTTATACCCGTTTTTTTTTTTTTTTTTTGATGATTTTTGGGCATGGCTTAGTACTATAAATACATGTAATGGGTTGGGGTTGAAAACACATCAAAAACACTCACTAATCTCTCTTTTTCTCTCTAATCGTGATATATATACTCTAATTTCTCAAATCCCGCTATAATGGAAAACTCACATTCACAACAAGTTTCCACTAATATATTACGACAACGTGAGACTTTAAACGCTTTTAATGAAACACTTGTTAATAGAAATAAGTCCGTTTCGATAAGCGACCAAGATTGAGATTTAGTAAATGATTTAACTATTTTTTTACAAGTTTTTAAGAGTAGGCAACAATATATTATCGGGTGTTTATTTACCCAACTAGTCATTAGTTTTGTAATCAAATATTATGTTATGACGAAAAATTAGGACGAATTAAAAACCTTACTAGGTCAAATGTTTTAGAAGATTGGTTAAAGGTTATTAAAAAAGAATTTGGTAAATATTTTGCTATTTACTTTGGTTTTTACTTGTTCCGCCGACTTAATCCATGTTTAAATGTTGGAGGGTAGAACTTTTAATAACAAGATACATGAACAATTTAGGACTTATCCTTTGTTAGACGCTGACCACCCCGACACCAACTATATAAACCTCCAAAATTTTTATATATTTACGATAACTTTAAAATTCTTTGAATTTAAGCAAACAAAATATGGTCAAATACAAACCCAATTGTTGATCAAAGAGGGGGATGTCCCGAAAAATGCAATGTGACATCAATATAACCTATATATAGTTTATTTGCAGTCGCTACAAAGCGGTCAACGAACATCGGCCCCAACAAGGAGTTGGACAAATATGGCTACACACTTTTTAATAACTTTAAGGCCGAAGAGTTACAAACTTTGACATTTTGGCTTGGTGGAAGAAAGGGAATCCAAATTCCAATTTTTGATCCGCTATGGCTCGTGACCTATTAACGGTCCACGCTTCGACGGTAGCTTCTGAATCGCCTTTTCTATTAGCGGTTTAGAATTATATCGGGAAAAGAAGGTCAAGACTTAACCCCCGAATCCGTGAGATATGGTGGATAGTTTGAATGATTATTTGTACGGTAGTTGATGGGTACACAAGCAACATCGTTGGAACGGTCCGATATTAGATGACGTTGAAGAAACATAGCAAGAGAAGAGTTGAATTAGGGATATCACCTATTCGAATACCGAATTAGATGATGTGAGTTTTGATGACTTAGATAGTTGAACCCCGTTAGATGTAGAAGATTATGGGAAGATTTAATGGATTGGTATCACGGGTGATGGCAACATGCGAAGCTCGACATTCTTTTTTGACTACTTGAGTACACTAATATGTTTTCGGGTGATGGTCATGCCGAAGCTCGAAATGTATTAGTATTTATATATTTTTAGTTGTATAATTGTATTGTTTAAATAAAAGTTATAATTGTATTTTTTTAGTATGTTTCCGGTGCAAATAAAAAGTTATGATTGTATTTGTTTAGTATGTTTCTGGTGTATTGTTTAATTAAATGTTTGATAATTAACAAGTTTATTAAATAAATGTTCGAAGTTTTAAATTCCGAAAAAAACCAAACTGGTATAAAAACCAATTCCGAACATTTATAACCGAAAAAAACCGAACCGGTAAAAAACCGATTCCAAAAATTTATAACCGAAAAAAACCGATTCTGAACATTTATAACCGAAAAAAACCGATTTCGGAAAAACCGAAAAAATCGAAACCGGTTATTAGAAAAACCGGTTTTTTTAAAACCGATTTTCTAATAACCGAAAACCGGTTTTAACCGATTTTTTTGCACCACTAGTTACTATACTACTTGAATTGAACAAACCAAACGGCCCAAACTAGCTTTCAACCAATCAAACAAAAACCCAAAGATAAAATGAATAACAAATGAAATAGCCTAGTGAAAATTCTACAAACCAAACACAGCCCAGCCCTATCTATTCTAAACGAGGTCCAATAAAGCGTAAACCAAACCACAGGCCCAACAATAAAATTCTATAAACCAAAAGAAAACTTAGTGCAAGATATATTATTGAACCAGTTAAGCAAAATTCAAACTAATATGCCATTATAACAAAACTAAGCTAGAAACAAGTTTACGAGAGAAACTTAAAAGAGAATAAGCTATTTTAAAAGTCGAAACATAAGAAATAAGCTTAATTAACACGAAATAATGAGAAATCAGTATTCAAAATGAGATCTAATACCTATCGAGCAACAAGCCAATCATGAAATGATTTAAGCATTTAATAAGCCACGAAATTAGAAACTAGAAATCAAAATAATCTAGAAGCATTTTAACCTTTTAGTCTAAAAGAGATCTAAATAAGCTAAACAACTTTTTTAAAATATTAACATAAAATAAGCATTCATTATTATGAGAAAAAAGAACTAACCTATAATAATAAGCGAAATAGATAAAGAGAACGAAATAAGCTACTGATGAGCTTATTCGCAACCTAAACAACCCACATAGCTTAACCCGAATCACTTTGGCAAACCGTATAAGCTCAAAAATGAATAAGCTATATAAAAAAAACTTGTTCATATCAGAAAATAAGTTCAGAAAAGAAGACGAATTAATAAGCCACTACTATTATTAAACGAAATAAAACCCATCTTAGCTTATTTAGAAACTTATTTGATCTAATGCTTATTAAAGAAAAGAGAAGGCGAAACTAATAAGCTAAAGTATAGCTTATGAATTTCGGTAATCTTACCTTAATAAGCCAGAAAATAAATAAGCTAAAGAAGAAGCCTATTTCGATAAGCTAACACGAGATAATAAAGAAATAGCAACAAGAATAAGCCATAAAATCTTAATGCAACTTCATTATAAAAAAAACTAAGAGTTTTACAAAATGCAAGACAATAAGCTTCTACAAACTTTTTAATAAGCTCAAAAATTAAAATAAGCTAATCTCCTCTAGATCTACTCCTAAACTAACTTTTTCTAAACTAAAAGCTACTGATGAAATTAAGGGGAGCGTCCTGTTTATATAGGGGGTGTGAGGGTCTAGTTTTGTAAAATTGTTTCCATCATTGAGTCATCATTTGCCAATCATTGGCGTAGAAAATGCCACCTCGGACTGAAAAACGTGGCCAAGCCAGTAGAAATAGAACACGTGTAATTCTCCATTTGCTTTCTTTGTTACTCAATACATTCGTCAACTGGATCATGTAATATAAATGAATAAACTGCTCCACTCTTAATATATTTCACATGAATTTAGTTTACCCTTAGGGGCCTTGTAATAGTCTTCATACTACCTTGCTTGTGCATTGCTCTAACGGAATACTAAGTAGACGGCGGGTTCGTGTAATTCGTTTATGACTTAGGAAATAATTACACAGATCATCATAAGTGTAACAAGGCAATAACACTAGGAGAAGCAATCTAGGGAGTAATACATGATTAAATAAACATAGTCTTTTATCTTATTGTCACCATTAGTGTAAATTTATATTTAGTTTAATAGCTAAAACCGACCAACCTCTCTAATTATATGATTTACTTGCTTTCCATAAAACATAAAAACACAAAAAGAATCTTTCCTTAACCTTTAGAATTCTGTTAGACCGTGATCAAGTCTTCCCAACCTATTCCTTGAGTGAACGATAACAACCCTCCGAGTCTTGCCTATACTACTATTACAACGATTAGGTGCTCTACCTAGTGAGTTGTAAAACTTCGTGTAGAAGTCCTACGACGACCGCATTAAGTTTTTGGCGCCGCCGCCTGGGAATAGTTAGGTTCTGATCATAGTTTAGCTTAGTTCTACTTGCTTGAATCCTTTCAAGTGAGAATTTAATTCCGCATATTAGCTTTCTTGTAGCTTATCTTTTTTTTTGTTCGTAATTTCCATTGACTATTCCATTTTTCATCATGGAGAACCCGAATCCACCACCTACCAATAATCGTCCTGTCCTACCAGCTGCGCTATGCCCATGATTTAACCAAGAGCTCTAAGGGCTACAAAATTTTTAGCCTTTGTTGACTCTCGCCTAGAGAGTATTGAGCGATTCCTCAATTAATTCACCGACCAACCCAATGAGACCAATATAAATGACCTTGAGTCCGATGATGGATCGGTAGATACACCTCTCGTCTCTCCCTTTCCTCACTTTGACAATGACTCGGATGATGATGAAGTTCTTAATGAATTAAGTGAGTATGAAAACGCGAGGACATTTCGCCATGAAAGAATAATTAATAGTTTTAACGGGGATGACCTTGCATTCGAATGTATGATAGGCTTTAGGAAGTTTACCGCCTATCTCGACTCTTTTCTACCAATGAATATTATCTCGCGTAAAGCCTATAATACAATAATGGTAGATAAACTAGAGGGGACAGAAAAGAACCTAGTTGCCATTGTTAGGGATGTCTACGTGTTTGTCAGAAGTTTTACCTATATCACGAATTTTGTTGTGTTAGAAGACATAGGAGAATTCATTATGAGCGACATGGCTGAAGTCTTGATTGGTAGACCCTTTAGAAAAATCACTAAGCTCAAATACGACGTTGCTAAGGGATTGGTCTCTTTCACTAAGATCTTCGACACATACACATATAGGATGCCACGCACAATACCTAGGCTCAAGAACTTCAACTGGAGTAAGGTTCCACCATTGTTAGAACTTAGCCAAAACAATTTGATGAACGAATTTAGGCAACCTTATAAAAAGTATAAGTTTATCTACAAAAACTGCTTAAACCTAGGTCCAGAATACCAAGTGAATGAAAGTATGAAGGAATGGCTCATTCATGGGTACGTAAGCATTCACGATGTCACGTAAGGACGTGTGACTTCGAGTCTAGCTACAAGACTCGTTAACAAAGAAAAGCGCTTCTTGGGAGGCAACCCAATTTACTTTTCTCGCAAATTAGGAGTGTCATGTGTGTTTTAATTCTTTATCATTTATTTTACTATGTTTGAACTATCTTGTAATCATGCTTTGTTTGTCTTTAACCTCGTCTTAATTTCAATCAAAGGTATTTTGCATACAATAAGTGTAGGGGAATTTATCCGGCTTTTGAGCCAAATTCAAACATGTAAAATAAATTGTTTAGATTAATTCGCGTCATATGATTGAATTGTTAAATCTCAGGTTTTATGTAGCTATTTGTACAGGAATTAACTTATGTAATCAAGTGCAGGAAATTTTTCATCAAAAACAAAATTTTTGTTTTCACAGAACGTGGAGACGGCGTCACGATTTACACGCAACGCCGTCACTACGACACCTGTGACAGGGTCACGTAAACCCTGACGGCGTCACACGCCCAGGTCCAGAAAACTTAAAGTTTTTAACTATTTTTGAAAATAAAACTTGCATAACATTTAATATATGTATACTTATGTTATAACCTTGCAAAAACCTAATGAGTTTAACAATTCTCTCATCCTATCTTTACTGCTTTATCGAGTCAACCCTAAATTCATATTGTATATTGGTTTATCGCACATTTTATGCTTGGTGTAGTTGTCTTTGTCTTTGATTACAGGTTATATTTGAGGAGAAGAAACTTGGAAGTTCTTAGGAAGTTTCATTGGATGATTCTCGGAGGACGATTTAACCAGTTATCGCATGTTTCTTCTCCATTATTGAGCAAACCAAGGGAGTACTAGTTTCTTTTCCTTGTTTTCTTTTCCTTTTATTCGTTTCAACGGATACTTCTACAGAACATTGGGGACAATGTTCAACTTAAGTGTAGGGGGAAAATAAGCCTTAGAAACTATTCTTTCATTTGTCATTTGCTTTGTCCTTAAAATGATAGGTAATATATCAAAACATAGCATAAGAGGTAATTTTTACCCAAATTTAAATTTTTTTATGACACATACCGACGAAAACCAAGTATTAATAGCATCTCATGGATAGGAATTTATATGACTAGCACAATAACCCTCAGAATTCCACCCCAAAAATGCGAGGTTCGCCCTTAGATCTTTAGGAATTCAAGTATCTATTATTGATACCCAAGATAGTTTATACCTTTAGCTTTCTCGAGTTAAGGAGTAAGCAGTCACATGTGTCTATTCCGTCATTACGGATGTGTACGTGTTGTCTTCGTCGCCTTTTCTGGAGCATTGAGATCGGTATTAAATTATATGAGTGTACTGGTAGTGTATTAATTTCTAGAACTTGTTTTTGTGATGCATCCTGAGACTGCATAGTAAGTATTAGGATTTGCTTGATAAGAGGCATTAGGATTAACCCATGTTTTAAACATGTAATTGTTATGATGGTCACACCGATCATATAACTATCCCACACCCTTGCCATGCACTCATTATTAGTGCAGGATACCCCTAGTACAACCCTCCAAGCCTATCCTTTTTTACGGTTCTTGTAATTTTTTGGTGGATTCCAAATTATTAATGAAGAGCATTGTCACCCTTTAAACCAATTGTTACACCCAAAAAGCCTTAGCCTACCTTGTATGTACTCATTTTTAGTACATTATTGTGTTTAACCCAAGTTAATTATTGAGTACATGGTTGCTAAGTCCTTATCCTTGTAAATACTGTTTTGGGACGATTGGGATTCATGGTAGTATTTATTTTGCGGAAGAATAGGGAAGAAAAGTTAAGTCAATACCCCCATATGTTTGTCAAATGATCTCTATGTTATTTTGATCCACCTCAAATCGGGTCATTAGTTAGATTGTAAATATCAAGCATGTAAAAAGCTCAAGTGTAGGGGTACGTATTATAAACCCCATGTGATGTATTATGTTATTCAAAAAAAAGAAAAAAATGAGAAAAGAAAAAGAAAGAGATTGATGTAGAGTTGTGTAGAGTTTGTAGATCTTCGTCCGAGTCTTGGCTTAGCAACCAAACCAAAGTGTATTCGTGTAAATAATTAGCTAACCCTTCCACTCCAAATTCACCCAAAGCCACCCAAATGTATCCCATCCGTTTCCGTTTCCATTATATGTTATCTTACACCTACACCCCACAACCCTTTAAAAGACCTCTTAGATAGTAATGAATAATGCTTGCACCTAGCGGTGGAGGTTTGATCCTTTACCAAGCCTATGGTAATTTATATGCTATGACAGGTAATGAGTGTTGATTTTCCGTTTCCCCTTATGTTATAATTTATTATACACCCGAGTGAAAGAGAGAATCCCAAACACTTATGTGAGGTGCTAGTGTATACTTTCCGTGCTTTTAATTACGAGGTCTAGAAGGTTGTGTTGTAAAATATTTTTAAAGAGTAGGTAAAATGACCCCTTATATTGTTATTGTCTAGGTAGAAAAGCCCATTTGCTTGAGGACAAGCAAATCCCAAGTGTAGGGGTATTTGATAAGGTGTCATTTTATACACTTTTTCGGGGTCGTTTAACCCCCTAAATCGTGTGTTTATGCCTAAAATAGGTACTTAATCGTTCCTTTTCAGGTATTTTGCATTTGGAAGGCATTTGGAGAAAATACACGTGACTTGGGCTCATTTGGAAAAGAAACGGACAAGACTATGGACCTACACCAACATTGCTCAAGAATTTCTCTATAGTGGCTGGAGATGATGTCACAAATACAATGTGACGTCGTCACAACGATGATCAAGACGGCGTCACAAGATTCCACGATGGCGTCAGAGCACACGAACCAACCCATTATCTAGAATATTCTCTTTCATGACGGCATCACGATTAAAACGCGATGCCGTCACAGCGTTTTTCCTATATATACAAACCCGAATTTATGGTTTTAAGTGTGTAACTTTAGAATAAAAAGATGGTACGAACCCTAGTTTGTTTAGCAGCTGTTAAGGACGAATTTAGGGCCTAAAAACCCTATTGTACTTCCTCCAACTCATGTTTTAATCAAGTAAGGTTTATTTAATCATTCAATATGTCTATGTGTTGTTTGATTTATCTATGTTCTTGCTTTACTTATAACATGCTTGGCTAAACCTCCTATTATGTTTATTTATGATTGTATGAAACCTAGAATGTAGATCTTAGTGGTGTTGCTTCTTGTGATGGATGTGCATGTTAGGCCTTAGAAAACCAGCTTTTGTCTGTATCGCTGTTGATATGTCTAAGGAAACATGATTGTGTAGAAAGGATACCATCGGGTAACAGTCTTCATACTACCTTTCCCCCTAATATGGTTGATCCACTCTTAATATATTTCACATGCACTTAGTGTACCCTTAGGGGCCTTGTAATAGTCTTCATACTACCTTGCTTGTGTGTTGCTCTAACGGAATGCTAAGTAGACGGCGGGTTCGTGTAATTCGTTCATGACTTAGGAAATAATTACACAGATCATCACAAGTGTGACAAGGCAACAACACTAGGAGAAGCAATCTAGGGAGTAATACATGATTAAATAAACATAGTCTTTTATCTTATTGTTATCACTATTAGTGTAAATTTATATTTAGTTTAATAGCTAAAACCAACCAACATCTCCAATTATATGATTTACTTGCTTTCCATAAAACATAAAAACACAAAAAGAATCTTCCCTCAACCTTTAGAATTATGTTAGACCATGATCAAGCCTTCCCAACCTATTTCTCGAGTGAACGATAACAACCCCCCCGAGTCTTGCCTATACTACTACTACAACGATTAGGTGCTCTGCCTAGGGAGTTGTAAAACTTCATATAAAAGTCCTACGACGACCGCATCACTAACCCAACCGCGACTCGAATGCTGGTCGTGCCTTTTACCATAGTGATTAAACAAAGGTAAAAGCTTACTTCTTTACGAGCGTAAGGGCCAAAGCTGAATTATAATTAAACCGGTGTTAAAGTTGCAAAACACTTAATTTTAGTTCCAAGATCAAGAGACCGATGTCATGGGTATACATCGATCCTCCAATGTATATGGATACTACGACTGGAGAATTGAGAACATCGAAGTGAAGTGGGTAACTTTGCACTTAGCGTTCTCACAACCTATATCTAAGACTAACATCAAGATTATGCAACTTAAAGCTTCATACAGATTATGATAATAATAACAAATTTAGTAAAGAGATTAAAATGAAACAAAATGATACTGATATTAAGGAGAATTACACTCATGCTTAGGTTTAGGAAAAATGTAGGAAAAGTTATGAAACACTACAAACTTATAAAACTAAATTTGTCACTCGATACATGGCTCTTTCAACCTTCCTTCTATCACTAGTGTTGTTGTAGAACTTGTTCCTAAACCCAAGAATGGGTGGGGAGAAGTTGGATGATAAATTTGTGCAGAAACGTCTTCAATTTATAGACTTTGAATGTGTTACGGCGTAACCACAAGTCAGTTATGCCGTAACCCTGGTAACACGTAATTCCATAAATATGCATGTGTTATGGCGTAACCTTATATCTTGTTACGCTGTAATTGCTGATTCATATTCCAAAAATCCAAAGATACGATGATTCCCTTCCTTGAATATAGTTACGTCGTAACTACATGACTTGTTACGCCGTAACAGTAAATATTGCCATGATTTCCTTCCATATATGTGATTACGGCGCAACCAATAAATGGATTGCGTCGTAATCGTCCTTCAAATGTCGTGCTTCATCATTAAATTTGTTACGGCGAAACCTTGGAAGGGTTTAAGCCGTAACATCTTGTGAATAATTACATAGTTTGTCCTTTTACTTCCATAATTGCTAAATATTAGCATTTTACCTGAAAACCACAAAATAACTGAAAATATCTTGTTTTCAAGTGTTAGTGATACAAATGTAGGTGATTTAGGGGATAAAATGACAACTAAAAGTATTTAATATTTGATGTTATCAAATATCCCCCCACTTGTCTTCTGCTTGCCCTCAAGTAGAACCTTAAAAATATTTCATAAAAAGATTTCTCGAGAATATCTTCAAGAAATAAGTTTATAAAATTCTTATGCTAGAAAACATCTTAGCCGAACACCTCATGAAAAGAGGATAAAAAGCACTCAACTCTCCACTAGTCTAAATGTTTCATTTTCGGGGTGATCGCTCTATTGCACAGTCATAATATGTATTCTATCATAAGCTTGAAAAGTACACAAATCTGCCCCAGTTATAATTAGGTTCTAAATAACTCTCAAAGGCAACAAGGGTAATATGGTTTTTTAAAGGGTGATAAAGGGTTAGGATAGACATGAGATACATTTAATGGGTGTTAATAAAAACATAAAACAAATAGTATATTAATAATCTAGGGTTGTCATAACTAGCTACTATCCATCCATGGGTCCAAGAGTGAAGGTCTAAAAATCCGATCTTCAATAATGGGCTACTAGATCCATTCTCCATAAGTATCGGTATGACTTGGTGTAATAATGGGCTACTAGCTCCATTTTACAGAGATGTTTTGGGTGCAATTATGGGCTACTAGCTCTATTTTTTATATATTTATTTTGCACCATATTTACATTTTTAGCACATGGGTGGCCTTTTGTTGCACCCTCTTTTCTTCATGGTAAATATGCAAATGCTACAGGGGTTTATATCTTTAATTATTGCCCCTGCAACATTCGATATTATACGTACATCCCCCACTTGAGATAAACAATGTCAAAAGTGGTGACATAAGGGGGTCTTGATAGATCATAACCGATTGGTCTTCCATGAAAGTATATAATTCTCGTTCCCATTCCCTCGAACCATGGACTTAAGTAGCCAGAGATTTCAACACAAATAAAATAAAGACTACAGGGTAGGCTAAGGTGAAATGGCGAAACAAAACATATAGAGTTGGGTGAAAACATAGATTGGTTTAACAAGGGTGATCTAGGGGTATCTTGTACTAATAATGAGTGCAACAGAAGGGTTTATCACGGGAGGTCGACACGTCAGTGTAACTAGTCGATAAACGCACACATATAGGCTATTTGGGTGATTTCTTAAGTGTTGCCTTCTTGAACTATATATTCCTGCTAATCAATTAGGTCTCGAAATTATGTACCGGCCAAGTTCTAAAGTCTAAAATATTACCGACACACTTAATATTTTGGTGGATTTTTTAATAATATGTTGGAAATGGGATATTACGATTGAATCTCACCAAGTAATAATAAAGGATAATGTGCATTCGGCACAAATTAATTCTAGTTATTTAAGAAATTTGTCAAAAAAATTTAAAATTGGCATAAATTTCAAAGAAAACTAAAAAATTTAAAGGCAAGATCAAGTGTTTAATGTGTTTCTTATGTCTTTTCCTCCCCCCGACTAGAATAATACAAAGTCCCTTTTGTATTTAAAAATAGAAGAAACAGATATAAGAAAAACTTCCCTCGTGGTAACGTGTGAACGATATGTTTATCAAATGAAAGAAATGAGGGAGACGATTGGATTGGTCCAATCAAAGAAAGCCCAGTAATGTAAATGGGTAAACCATTTTTCTCTGCACATGCGGTTACGGCGGAACACTAAATGTGCTTACGCCGTAACATAGGTCTGATCAAGAATTCTTCCAAACACAACTGTTAGCAGCAACAATAATAGATAAAAGTGATAAAATCCTAAGAATTCAAATTATTACAGACATAAAGGTAAATAGTATCAAATTGTTCTTGGTTCAAATAAAAACAAAGAATTAGTCCTCGTTTAGGTCATCCTGATTGCGAGAGGTGGAAGGGTGAGCGTCACCAAACATACCAAACTAGCTAGCTGAAGGAGAAGGAGCAGTAGAGTAACCAGGAGTGCCAAACATGAAGTTCACACCCCGCTGAACCCCAAGATCAGGAATGTCCGGAACATAAGAATAGCGGGTTTCATCCTAACGGGTGTGATCGATGTGGTGATGAGCTAAAAGCTGTGAAAGGTGATCAGTGTTCCATGAAATGAACCTTTCCTGCTCAGTTTTCCACTGTCTAAACTCTCCATAAAACTGGTCATACTGCTCAGACATCCCCGATACAACATAAGTGAGCTTATTGTCGTCGTTTACTATCTCTCCTAGTCTTTCATCCATAGCTCTGAGCCTACTGGCATTGGACATGTTGGGGGTGGCGTCCTACTCCCCCAATCTCAGTCTGTCCGACTCCATCATCATCGTCCCCAGCAACATCAGGGATCTCAGCAACCATTTCACCAATACCTAGACCATTGTACCTGCATATGCCTAGATCGACCAACTTGGCTACACTCATAGAGGAGGTCTTAGGTCCCAATGTAACATTCATCAAAGCTCCCAATGTCATCAAACCATAATAACTAGCAATCCTCCTAATCAAATGTGCCCCCACAATTGGGCTTTTCCTCTTAGACCCCTTCGCCTTATCACACAGAAACTTGGCCACATGCCAAGGAACATCAACACTGACTCCTCCATCCATGCTATGTAACAAAAAAAGGTCATCCAAAGTGACCTTTTCCTTCCCACTATGCCTACCTGCAACAGACAATGTGAGCAAACGGTGCACCAAAAGGCTGATGGGATTTTGGATTGAGTTGTATGATGGTGGGGGGCGGGTGTCATAGTTAGTACGGGTGGTGATGTTGAGAACATATAGGGTGGGATCGTAGTTGATGGGCCTGCTCCTATAACATGAATCATAAAAAGCTTCAAACAAGTTGTTATTCATTTCTTGATGTGTATACAGACCATAAGCCTGGATGAACTGTCTCATGGTCATGCTCCTCCTTTCCCTACCAAGCTGAAAAACCATTGTATCTGTTGCATCTAACTCCTTGATGTGATCCCTGAAGGTAAAACAAGACAGAAATTCCATGACATACTCCCTAACAACTTGCTCCTTAATCCTAAATAACCTATTCCAAGCTTGAGAAGTATAGCGCCTATCATCTTGTTCATAGCTAACATGGAAAAACTGGTTGAGGTTTTGGAGAGCTATTCCTTCGTGGAGGGCACCAAATTCCTCAAAGTCAAGCCCTTCAGGGTATTCAATTTCTTTGATTCGAATTTCCAAAAACCTCTTCTTAAATTATTTTTGACTGTCAAGAGAGAAATTACGGTTGTTGAATTTTAGCCATTCATCTGTAAATTAAAACTATAGAAGTTAAATGGTGCAATTGTATAGAAAACCTCCTGCAATAGGGTGTTCAAGAGGTTGTTACGTCGTAACCCAATAATGGTTGCGCCGTAACCCAATTAGTTGTACCGTAATTTGATCCATGTTACGGCGTAACCATTCCCATAGCGCCGTAACCCAATTAGTTACGGCGTAATAATAAACCCAGTTACGCTGTAAACCTCTTGAAATCCATACCCACAATTTGTTTTCATACCAACAGGAACTAGAGCCATTGATTCCCCTTTTATCATAAATTTGGACAAGGTAATTTATTAAACAATACTTTATGCCCCAGAAATAGATTACGGCGTAACCAAAAACAACGTTACGCCGCAACCACTGCTAGAACCCCATTTAACCAATGGGTTACAGCATAAAACAGTGCATGTTAAAATTTTATAAGACAAATCGAATTTAAAACGTTCAAGAATCATATTACTTTTTTTGAACAACCTGATTTCTAGATTATAACTTGTTTTGGAAGGATAATTAATCAATATAAATAATAATGTAATCATACAATCAAGAGATTCTTGGCAAACAATATATGAATCACATGCTTATAATAATAATAATGATTACCTGCCATGAATGAGGATTGGGAGTGAGAAGATTCGAAGATTAGAGAGATTTACAAGTGTTTGTTTGACTCGTGTGGAATTGGTTTTATGTTTCTGTTTCAGTTGTTACAGCGTAACACAATAATTGGTTACGCCGTAACGTAAGCTAAACCGTTTTTGTATTATGAAAAATTGAGTCGTTACGCCGTAATGTAAACCAGGCTACGACGTAAAGTATGACATAAACTTTTTATTTTACCAAGACAATTTTCTTTATTTATGTGGAAAATAAAACACCAAACCTTAACGGGTTGTCTCCCGGTTAACACTTTTGTTTATGTAGTCGTTAAGTTCGACTTTATTCACGTCATCATCTTGTATCCTATATCATTTACTCAAAAAAGATGATTAGAAATATTATGAAGTCTTAAGTCATTGAATTAACTACTCCCCGACAGTGGCGCAAAAAACTTGATGCGTATTTTCTTTTAAAATATATTTTTATCAAGTTTTAAATTTATAAAACTTGATCTACCTAACGACGCACTAACAGGCAGAGAATGGTAAATCCGAGGTCGTCCAGAAGTAGCTTATTAATGAAATAAGACTTTAAAGAGAAAGAATATAAGATAATAATTTGTCATGTAAAATAAAGGAAATAGAACTAGGATAGAAGGTATACCATTCCCAAGTTGATCAAGTTAAGTCTGTACTTCTTTCTTGGTGCAGTTTATTAGTATCATAACCTGAGGTGACACTAAACTAAGACGGTCATCCTTGTTTAGCCTATGATTCCTAGGTGGAATGAACCCCGAGGGGAATTAACCTATTCCTAGTTCACAGTGGTTGATTCCTCTCATGGTAAAATGCTAACCCAACCGCGACTCGAATGTTGGTTGAGCCTTTTACCAGAGTGATTGAACAAAGGTAAAAGCTTACTTCTTTACGAGAGTAAGGGCCAAAGCTAAATTATAATTAAACCGGTGCTAAAGCTGCAAAACACTTAATTTTAGTTCCAAGATTAAGAGAGCGATGTCATGGGTATACATCGATCCTCCAATATACATGGATACTATGACTGGAGAATTAAGAACATCCAAGTGAAGTGGGTAACTTTTCACTTAGCGTTGTCGCAACCTAGATCTAAGACTAACATCAAGATTATGCAACTTAAAGCTTCATACAGATTATGATAATAATAACAAAAGAAGTAAAGAGATTAAAATGAAACAAAATGATACTGATATTAAGGAGAATTACACTCATGCTTAGGTTTAGGAAAAATGTAGGAAACGTTACGAAACACTACAAACTCCTAAAAACTAAATTTGTCACACGATACATGGCTCCTTCAACCTTCCTTATATCACTAGTGTTGCTGTCTAACTTGTTCCTAAACCCAAGAATAGGTGGGGAGAAGTTGGATGATGAATTTGTGCAGAAACGTCTTCATATTATAGACTTCGAATGTGTTACGGCGTAACCACAAGTCAGTTATGCCGTAACCATGGTAATACGTAATTCCATAAATATTCGTGTGTTACAGCGTAACCTTATATCTTGTTACGCCGTAATTGCTGATTCACATTCCAAAAATCAAAAGATACGATGATTACCTTCCTTGAATATAGTTACGTCGTAACTACATGACTTGTTACGCCGTAACGGTAAATATTGCCATGATTTCCTTCCATATATGTGATTATGGCGCAACCAATAAATGGATTACGTCATAATCATCCTTCAAATGTCGTGCTTCAGCATGGAATTTATTATGGCGTAACCTTGGAAGGGTTTACGCCGTAACATCTTCTGAATAATTACATAGTTTGTCCTTTTACTTCCATAATTGCTAAATATCAGCATTTTACCTGAAAACTACAAAATAACTGAAAATATTTTGTTTTCAAGTGTTAGTGATATAAATGTAGGTGATTTAGGGGATAAAATGATAACTAAAAGTATTAAATATTTGATGTTATCATGCGTAGTGCCTTTAATTATCAGAAGATACGCTTAACCGCTTCAAGGTGAGAGGTTTTGGGAGCCTCTTGGAAGCGGGCACAAAGGCAGACACTAAACATGATATCGGATCTACTTGTCGTTAGGTATAATAAACTACCTATCATGCCTCGATACTTGGTACTATCTACCGACTCACACTCTTTGTCTTTCGTGAGTTTGGTATCGGAGGACATGGGGGTTTTCATTGGTTTAGATTCTTCTAAGCCAAATTTCTTAAGCATTTCTTTAATATATTTAGATTGATTAAAGAAAATTCCATCTTTCATTTGTTTTATTTGTAGTCCAAGGAAGAAGTTAAGTTCGCCCATCATGCTCATCTTGAACTCATCATGCATGATTTTGGCAAATTCATCACACATGTCTTGACAAGTCAAACCGAAGATAATGTTGTCGACATATATTTGAACGATGATGAGGTTAGAACTTTTCTTCTTAGTAAAAAGAGTGTTATCTACCATTCCTATTTTATATTCATGTTTAATAAGAAAAGCTTTTAATCTATCATACAAGCTTTGGGATGCTTGCTTAAGACCATCTAAGGCTTTCTTTAATTTTAAACAGATCCCGGGGGGGGGGGGGGGGGGGGGGGGGGGGGGGGGGGGGGGGGGGGGGGGGGGGGGGTTTTGTGAAATCAATGAATCCTGGAGGGTTGTTTAAATCAATGAATCCCTAGGGTGTGCCACTTATCTTCTCTTTGATAAACCTTCAGAATGCACTTTTGGACATCCATTTGAATATTGAAAATCTAAAGCACAATGTTAAGCTTATAGTAATCCTATGGACTCAAGCAGCAACTAGCATAAGGTCATCATAAGCAATGCCGTCTTTTTGATTTATACCTTGAGCAACTAACCTAGCCTTATTTCGAGAAACAATACCGTTCTCGTCTAACTTATTTCTAAACACCTACTTAGTTCCTATGATTGTCATATTCCTAGGTTATGGAGCTAACTCCCAAACGTCATTAGCAATGAATTGATTTAATTCTTCTTACATGGGGGGGGCCGAAAACTAATCCAACGATCAATTTGAAAGGCTTCATTTACATTCTTATAGGGTCTATAGGTGGATATAAAACAAAAGAAGTTACTTGTTTGGCTTGTGATCTAGGGTTCTTTGTTAAGGTTTCCTATTGACATTTTTTCTAATAGGTGATGTTCCTAGATTCCTTAATATTGACCATTTCGTCAATCTCTAAAGTTTCATCCCAAAATGTCATTTCTAGTTTTTTTTTTGTAACCCTAATTGCTTTCTTCTTCTCATCTAAGTCATGTATCCACCAAGGTGATGGTCTTAGTGGTAAGGAGTGTTAATCAAATGTCACGTTTATGATTTCTTCGAATTTCCTAGTATGTTTGGTTAAGGATGTTGTAGGGCCTTTAGCTATTTGCGAGTAACCAAAAAGATTACCTTCGTATGACTATGGTTCAACTTTTGTAAGGTAGTCTTTAGTGTTTAAAATGAAGCACTTGCTTCCAAACACTCTAAAGTAATCTAGAGTAGGTTTCCTACCTCTTAAGAGTTCGTAAGGTGTTTTTCCTAAGATGGCTCTAATCATAATTCGATTGAGAATGTATGTTGAAGTGTCTACTGCGTTACACCAAAACTTTTGTGGTAACGATTGCTCATTCAACATAGTCCTACTCATTTCTTGAAGTGTCTTATTTTTCCTTTCAACCACGCCATTTGATTGAGGAGTGCGTGGAGCTGAGAAGTTATGTGTAATACCATTGGCATTACAAAACTCTTCGAATTGCACCTCAATATCAAATTCCCTACCGTGGTCGGTTCTTATTGACACTATTGTACATCCTAATTGGTTTTGAATTTTCTTACTAAATATTTTGAATTGATCGAAAGCTTTGGTTTTTTCCTTAAGGAATCTAGTCCAAGTATACCTAGACTAGTCATCTACTATGACTAAGGTTTAGCGGTTCCCTCTGTAACTCCATGCGACGGATGGACCAAAGAGATCCATATGAAGGAGTTGTAAGCATCTAGTCGTCGAGACTATATTCTTAGCCTTATGACTAACGTAAGCTTGCTTTCCAATTTTGCAAGCATCACAGAAGTGTTGATCAAACTTAAGCTTAGGTAAGTTTCTAACTAATTCCTTAGATGCTAACGATTGAATGAGACGCATATTTGCGTGACCTAATCTCCTATGCCACAACGTGGAGTTTTCATCAATCGTTGCTAGACAAATTTTGTCTTTAGGCTTATTTCCTAATTTCATCACATATAAGCCTTTCTTCCTAATACCTCTACCTATGACCTTACCATCCTTAGTAATTTCACTATCATGTTCAGAGAAAGTTACTCTACACTTATTATCACATATTTGTCCTATACTTAACAAGTTAAATCTTAAGTTATCTACATGCTCTACATTATCTATTTTGAGAGAGTCATTTGAAATCGTACCTTTGCCAATGATGTTACCGCGAAGATTGCTACCAAAAATAACATTACCTCCGTTGTATGCCTTGTAGCTTGAGAAGAGCTTTCGGTTACCCGTCATGTGTTTGGAGCATCCGCTATCCTTTATCCACTCATCGGGTTCCAAGTCGACTCCAAGGCATATCTATTTATATAAGGCAACACCTCAAACATTTGGTCCCCAATATCTCATGGGTCCAAAGTTGTTAGTGCTAAACATCCCTTGCATTTGATGCAATTGGTTAGGATGTGGAAATGGAAGACACATTTCCCATGGCATGTAACTTTGACGTGGGAAGTTGTTCCAAGTTACAGGAAAGCTATGAGGTTGATTTTGTCGACCAACATTTCTTTTTGGTTGTGTTGTTTTAGGACGATAATAATTATTTGTGACTCTTCTAGATGGTGGAGTTTTTTTACCTAACATTAGGTTTTGAAAATTCAACTCCGGGTTTTGATAATGGCTTTTAAAATTGTTTAACTTCATTATCACTAGCAACTGGAACCTTTACATTGTTCATTATT
>BQNB010070907.1:0-21392 GCA_026074375.1 Tanacetum coccineum
TAGAGCGAAGTGGCTAGAAGAGACCGTAGGATGCTTGGAGTTTATTTATGCTTTCTATTTGAATAAATGCGTTTGCATGAATTGTTTGGTTTATGTTTTGCATGTCATTTATTGACGATACCTCTTTCTCATTAATACAGACCCCATTAGGTTTTGGGTATTGTTATGACACTTTGTGTCGTTGCTTTACTTTAGTTTTCATTTTAGTATTTTCTATATAGACACCATGTGTTGTGATGATATCCATTCTTGTTTACGCCTAGTGTTTCCGCCTTGGCGGGGTGTGACACCTCATGTGCAATGACCACCCCTTAGGGGGAGATTGTTAGACTTAGTGTTTAGTAAAGTGATGGTCATTAATATTCCTGAACCTTGTATTAGTCTATTTAATGTTTCCGAGAATTCCATAAGCTAATTGGGCCTAAGTTACGGGCTTTAAAGCCCATTAGATATCAAGCCCGACCCATGGAAGCCCACTTAGACCCATGGCCGGCTACTATGTACTATATAAAGCCCTCTCCAAGTGTGGAGAGGGTGTTGCTCATTTGTTTTCTCTTAATGTGTAGCCATTTTCCTTTTTGTTATTTCTCTCTCTAAACATCTCTTTCTCTCTCTACAATTTCAAGTAATTCGTGTGCTTGTGTATGTGATTGATAAGGTTAACAAAAAACTTGGTAATTTATGCCGTTAATGGACTCGACTCTCTCTTTGCTACACTTGTCGAAATCATCCGACATTGTGAACCCCTTCCCACTTTTGAAACGGCGCGAAACATGCTCTTTTTAAAGGACTCATCAATGAATGATCAATTTGGTGCATCTACTACTTTTGAAAGTAGTACCTCATCTCCAACTATCCTCGTGGCAATAAATTCATCGGATAACAAAGGTAACCCCAAAACACACTCTACTAAATCTCAAAGTCTACCGCAATTGTGTAATTATTTTAACAAAGGCACGTGTAAATTTATAGACCGTTGCAAGTTCATTCATGATCACCGTAATAAGGCGGGATTGGCCTCAAAACCAAATAATAGCACACCCTTATCTGTTGGTAGACACACTGCTAGTCACAATACATATCCAACAACATCATGGACACCCCCTGATTCTTATCAGGCTCGTCTGGCCCAACAAATAAGCCTGGCTTACTTGGCCCCTTGCCTAGCCTATCAACCGAACAGCCCACAAGCTTATGCTACCCCCTTTACTACTCGGGGTCATCCAGTTCAGGCCCAATTCGTGGCCCAACTTTCACCACAGTAGGCCATGTATTCGGCCCACCACCAACCCCAACACGGTAGCCAGGTTTACTCGGACACGCTCCCACCCTCTACCAGTCTTAGCCAACTTCTATGCCTAGTGCGTTTAACACTATGACGTAACCAGATCTAACTTGGAACATGGATACAGGTGCCTTCTCTTATTTAAATTCAAATGCACGTAATTTCAGTACTCTTTTTAATAAATGTTTATTCCCATCTGTACATGTTGGTGACGGTAATTCTATTCTTGTTACTAACATCGTACATAGCATTATTCCTTCTTCTCATCGCCCTTACACCTTCATAATGTACTTGTCACTCCTAACATCATTAAAAACCTCATTTATGTTCGTCAATTTACTAGGGATAATAGTTGAACTATTGAATTTGATGCGTTTGGTTTTTCTGTGAAGGATTTCTTGACTCGCCACATCATCCTTTGATGTGACAGCTCATGTGATCTCTACCCAGTTACCAAGCCATTAACTATCCCTAGTGCTTTTGTTTCCACTAGTTCCTCTAGGTGGCATCAATGTCTCGGTCATTCCGGTGATGAAGTGCTACGATCTCTTGCTTTACGTCATTTCATTTAATGTAATAAAGAAAATTCCACACATGTTTGTCATGCTTACCAACTTGGCAAACATGTGAAGCTTCCATTCTATAGTTTAGATTCTATTGTTAAACAGTGTTTTGATATTATTCATTATGATTTATGGACTTCTTCCATTGTTAGTTCAAGTGGTTTTAAATATTATTTCCTATTTCTTGATCATTTTTCTCACTATTTATGGATATATCCTCTTCGAAATAAATTTGACATGTTCGCCAAGTTTTTGCATTTTCGTAATTATGTTAAAAATCAGTTTAAATGCGAAATAAAGAGTTTCCAATGTGATCATGGTGTGAGTTCGACAATAACCAACTCCATATACTTTTTGCTAATCATGGCATCCAACTTCATTTTTATTGCCCAAAAATCTCTCAACAAAATGGTAAAGCCGAACGGATGATACGCACCATAAATAACGTCATACGTACGCTCCTCTTTCAAGCACACCTACCCCCGTCATTTTGGGTCGAGGCTCTACATATGGCAACTTACCTCCTTAACCTTCTCCCTTCAACCGCCATTAACAACGAAATCCTCTTCACAAGACTTTTTCAAAAAGAACCCGACTACTTCCGTTTACGCATCTTTGGATGCCTTTGTTATCCTCACCTCAAAAACTTGCACCACGTGCTACCCCATGCATTTTCTTGGGTTTTCCCGCCTACCATCGTGGTTTCTGTTGCCTAGACCTTGAAACCAACAAAATTATTCTCTCTCGACATGTCACCTTTGATGAAACCCAATTCCCATACCGATCCACGAAACCCTCCTCCCCACCATCATATATGTTTCTAGACCCTACACCATCCCCTCCATATCCCCATGAGACCCCACACCAATCCCCTACTGCTAACACCCAATCGGGCTAGCTTGATCATCCTAATACCCAAACCACTATCTTACCTAATGCAACCCAAAACCAAACCAACACCACCACACAATCAACCCAAAATACACAGCTCGATAATCAAACCCATAACCCACCTTCTACACCCTATCATTCTAGCCCAGCAACGCAAGCCCAACACCCAACTCCTACGCTCCAAACGCCATAGCCCACCAACGGCCCATCGGGCCAACCCTCACAACCCGTTAACGAACCTCCTCAAACTCACCGCATGGTCACTAAGTCTCAATTGGGCATTGTCAAACCTGTCGATCGCTTATCTTTCTATACATCGTCTATTTCTCCTATCCTTAAATCTCCATTTCTTGCTCTAAAAGACCCTCATTTGTGTAATTTTATGTATGATGAGTATAGTCCGGTAGTTAAAAATAGTACTTAGATTCTTGTACCCAAGCCCTCTGGTGTTAACCTGGTTCACTCTATGTGGTTATTTAAGCATAAGTTTCATGCTGACGGGACTTTGAGTTGCTACAAGGCTCGTTTGGTTGCTAATGGCAGTAGTCAGTAACTTGGTGTTGACTTTGATGAGACATTTAGTCCGGTTGTTAAACCAGCTACCATTCGCATGGTTCTTAGCTTTGCCGTGTCTCGTAAGTGGTCGATTCACTAATTTGATGTTAAGAATGCATTTCTTAACGGTGATTTATCTAAGACAGTCTACATGCATCAGCCCCCTGGATTTATTGACTCTCGGTACCCTCATCATGTTTGTCTTCTGCAGAGATCTTTATATGGACTGAAACAAGCACCTCGTGCTTGGTTTTAGCGGTTTGTAGGTTATGCCACACGGGGTCGGATTTTATCACAGTCGTTGCGATTCTTCATTGTTTATCTATAGACAGGGCTCTGAGGTTGCTTATTTACTTATATATGTGGATCATATTTTTCTTACCGTTTCTTCTCCTGCTTTACTTCAACAGATTATCGACTCTTTACATAGTAAGTTTGACATGACTGATCTCGGGGTACTTAATTATTTTCTTAGTATCTCTGTTGTCCGTCATCCTACAGGATTGTTTTTGTCTCGGCGAAAGTACGCTCTTCAGCTCCTTAAGTGTGCTTACATGGTTAATTGTAACCCTTCTCGGACACCAGTTGATACGGAATCCAAACTGGGTCCAAAAGTTGTTCCTTTTTAGGATCCTACTTTATATCACAGTCTTGCAGGGGGCTTCAGTATCTCACGTTTACACGTCCAGATTTGTCTTATGCAGTACAATAAATATGTCTTTATATGACAATCCGCGGGAGCTACATTTTTCCGCTCTCAAACGTATCTTGCGATACGTTCAGGGGACTTTGGATTTTGGTCTCCACTTATATGTATCCACCACTACTTCTCTGGTTGGTTATAGTGATGTTGATTGGGCGGGTTACCCATCTACCCGCATGTCTACTTCGGGGTTTTATGTATTTTTGGATGATAATTGATTATCTTGGTCCGCTAAACGTCAGCACACCCTCTCCTGCTGCAGTGCCGAAGCTGAATATCAGGGTGTTGCTAACATTGTAGCCGAGACTGCATGGCTTCGTAATCTGCTTTTTGAGTTACATTCTCCTCTATTGACTGTCACCATTTCTACTGTGATAACGTTAGTACCATTTATATGTCTGCCAACCCTGTTCAACATCAATGGACGAAACACATTGAGATCGATATTCATTTCGTCTGTGATATGGTTACCGCTGGTCAGGTTAGAGTTCTACATGTACCCTCCCGTTATCAGTATGCTGATATCTTCACCAAGAGGCTGCCCTCGGCTTTGTTTGAAGAATTTCGATCCAGTTTGAGCATACTACCTCCTCTCGCTCCAACTGCGGGGGCATATTAGTCAACATTCAAAGTCAAGTTAACATTCAACATTCAAGTCAAGTCAACATTCAACATTCAAACTCAAGTCAACATTCAACATTCAAAGTCAAGATGTTTATATTTGTATAACTATTAGTTATTAGTTATTAATTTATATTAGGCCCATTAGTATAGATGTCATGTAATTAGGCCTAAGTCCATGGTCATTATTCTAGAATGATCTTTTGTATTTTATATATAGGATAATTGTTATCAATAATAATCATGAAAAAATCAATTAGCCTTCCAACATTATTACCTCCTGCCACACAAACACACATTCACACACGCATTTTTTTCTTTCATAAATAACCCAATGGATTTATTTATAACCGTTGGGATGAAAATATGTGCAGTTATTTGGGTCGTGCAAACCACCAAACCCATGCTAAAAGCACATGACTGCATGCGGTGATGGACGTTGTGCTGGGGCAAACGCGAGGTGGAGCCAAGCGGTGAAGGTTCTTCACCCCACATAACACCCAGTCTAACAAAACTCATTTTAATTTTATAATTTGGTTGATCACGTACGTTAACTTTAATACTGTAAGATCTTTTGCATGTAAAACAAATGTAACATGCAAGTAATTAATACAAAGGTAACATAATTGTTTTTTTTAACCGAAAACTTGTAAACAACTAACATTTTCTAAGTACAATAGCAAATATTAGGTCGCAAGTCGACTCATTTTGACATGTGATATAATAGCATGTTCTATTCTGACCATTTGTACATATGCTTTTTGGCTTTGGGTAATAGTAAAAAGGTTTTACTATCTTGTGTCAAAGGGGCCAAAGTTATAAATAGCGTGAGCCGTGGCGTGGTCGCATGACCAAGCCTCACGTTTTTGCGAGCTATGACGAGTCGTGGCGTTTTTAAGGCGTGACTTAGAGCGACACAAAATATAAAAATATTTATAAATTTATATATTTATATCATATTACAAATATATTGGGTTTACAAAAAAGTGTCATACATAAGGAATAATGTCAAGAAACTATCTTTGCAAGTAATTTTTTTCATTTTTATATAAAAATACGATTTTTATCAAAACTGAATTCAAAAAAGCCTTCACGCATCACGTTTTATCGCGTCTTATCACGTTTTTTCACTAATCCTTTTCACTTCAAATGCCTTAATCAACAATATATAATAGCCTTGTTATCGTGACGTGGAGGTCACGCCTCACTCCTTTACGAGGCCTTTGCGGCGTCATGACGCGCCTTTTAGAACCATGATAGGGGCACATGATGAGAACACCAAAAGTAAACAGGGTCCTATAGAAAAGTACACAGGGATCCACAAAATGTGGATCCATATGTACTTTTCTGTGAGACCCTATGTACTTTTTATGTACTTTTATTGTTCTTATCATGTGTCCCTTAAACACAAAATAGCAAAACTCATATTAAAATGGGAGGTGATATATGCATATATTTTTGTAAAAAAAAATCATGATTTCAATCTTTTTTGTCGTTATCGTTCTAACTTAAAAATCATTTAAGGGAATATCTTATTCTTCAAATGAATTATGGTTATCAACTATGTCAAAGTCCAAGCGTAACGCCCTTGTATAATTTCAAAACACTGTAGCGTACATACAAGTATATCAGTAGACATGTATGTATGAAAATGATATATTTGTATGTGCATGTATATTTGTGTGATGATTACATGAAGAACACATCCCAAAAATCGGAAACGGAGGATTGGGGATGAGCCATGGAGGGCATTAATGTCGGACAATTATGTATTGCACAAATAAATCCACTTTTGAATATGCTTTTATTTGCCTTTTCATGTTAAATACTATTTTTGAAAGAAAAAAAAGTTTATTAGTACATTATTGTTCTCACCTGTATTACTTATCATTCTCACTGTATTACAAAGGGTTATTTTTGATTTGGGAAAATGCATTCTACTCCTAACACTTTGGTGTGTTTGGTAAAGAAAAAAGAAATGTTGTAAAAGAAATTAAATTAGATAAAAAAATTAGTAGATAAAAATAAAAAAAAGTTGTGAATTAAAGATAATTTGGTTGAGAAATGATAGTGTAATTTTGGTTACCTTTGTTTCTATAAAGATTTTGAAGAAATAAGTTTTTTTTTTCTTACACACACACACACAACATGATTAGCGAATTTTTTGACCCGACTAATTTCACGGAGATATTTGAAAAAACAAAAAAGAGAAAAAAAAGAACCAAAAAACAAAGGAAGTTGTAACCTTACAGTAAAATACAGCAGCAGAATAAAAACCCACCAGCCGACAACACATTTGTGTGATATTAGTCTCAAGGATTTTTAAGAGTTTCTTTTTTCATTTTTATAACTTTTATATTTTTCTTCGTAATCACTTCACACTAAAATTTTATTAAAGAGAATGTAATTTGTCAACGAAGAATTTTATGGCAAAAAAATTGACGTGTCGCACATCACGTGCCTCAAAACATTTTGGGAAAAAATGATGATGCGCACAAATTATTGAGGTATAATTCGTTTTCTATTATTTTTGTATTTTGTTAACGTGAAGAAGATTATTTCGTTGATTGATTTATTATTTCATTCTTTAAAGTTAACAAAGGACTGAAATTTAATAAATATTTTTATTCAAATGACATTTTCTTTGAATTTAAATTTCTTCTTACGGAACAATGCCGAACCCAACAACAAGAGATTGTATACAAAAAAAATGTACAAAATGACTTGTCTAAAGTCTATTGGCATTGTTAACCTTACTTTTTATTTCCTCTCTCTCTCTAAATCATTACACCCAAATAGTTTTACTTTACCCATTGTGTGCGGAAAACTATTTGTAATATTTTGTGGTTCTCTATAGCATCACACATTTCTCGCTTCATTTCAGAATAACAAATTATTAATAGACCAAGTCATCAACACGTTATACAGTTTTTTTATAAGTCATAGTTTTAAGATGTCATCTTAATCAATCAATTTTGTATAAACTTATTGATACTTCGATTAAAACTTGTTTCACTGATATAAATCTCATACAATGTAAAAAAAGTTTAATAACAAGCAAGTATCGCCGTATGCCACGGGCATATTTTTTTTTTTTGCGAAATCGATTTGAGTGCAATGTTCCGGGCGTTCGTAGCGACGCTGACTGTGTATGTACGTAAGCATTATTTTTAACAAATCACGGAATTTTGAATGATGTTTGTCGTTTGGCAGAATATACGTTATTATAGAGAAACTACTTTTTAAGTATGGTAATATGAAAATATAAATATGCAATGGGAAATCTGTTTCTAAATACAGTCGTAAATGGCAAAAAGTTAATTATATAATATACTTCAAAACTTTTCACAGAATTGTAAGTTTGCTGACCTCTGTCCCCGTTTATTTTGATGTAATCAGGTAGTTTATGGTGTTCATTTTGAAAGTGTATAATATACCATAATATTGCAACATTTATACATAATACTCATTAGAGATGTCTTTCCCTGTTCAACAACCGAAAGCCTGTTCATATAAGTCATCAGCCCAACCACACATTCGAAATTGTATTCCGTGGGTATTTTTTTTTTTTGTCTGAATGAATAGGTAGATATTGTTATATATTTAAGAACTAAAGTTTTATTAATATAAAAAGTTGTGAAGAAGTTAAAAAGTTGAGGGTAACATTTTTAGTTAAATTTTTTCTTTTTTTTAATTTATATTAAACTTCAACATTTTTTTATAAAATCGTGCGTAGGTCAGAAGCATGCAATTTTGGGCTCAGTTGTTCGCACTTCGAAGAAATCTTTTCGAGTATTTATTTTTATCTGAATGAATCGTAGAATCATGTGCTATATATTTGATCAATAATGAGTTTTTATTATATAAAAAATCATAAAATATTAATAAATTTGAAGGGTCTATTATTGTAAATGCTATAATTCCTTTTTCCCTCTTTTATAGGGCCGGTATGGAATGTCTTTCTTTTATTTTTGGGCTTCAAATCAACCCGATGTCAAAACGACATCGGATTTGTCGCCTAATGTGTATATTATTAAAATCGTGCGTAGGTCAGAAGCGTTGCAATATTGGGCTCGTTTTGTTCGCAATTCGAAGATTTTTCCGATGGTATTTTTTATCTGAATGAATCGGTAGATATGTGCTATATATTTGATAAATAATGTTTATTACTCCCTCCGTCTCATATTAAGTGTCCACAATGGAATCTTTTAAAATTCTTTTTTTCTTCAACTTGACCAATAAATATTTTTGTGTGCTCAAAACATTTTGGAAAAATGATGATGAAATTATTGTAGTATAATCATTCTTTATTTGTATGTTTTTTAAAGAAGAAAATTATTTCGTGATTATTTATTATTTCATTTCTTTTAAGTTAACAAAGACTGAAATTTAATAAATTTTTTATTCAATTCATTTTCTTTGAATTATATTTCTTACTTCATGTTTAAGGAATAAACAATTTATTAATAGACCAAGTCTTCCACACTTATAAAGTGTTTTTATAAGTCTATGAGTTTTAGATGTCATCTTAATCATCAATTTGTAAACTTATTGATTCTATTAAACTTGTTTCACTTGATATAAATCTCATACAAGGTAATAAAATGTTTAATAATTACATATTCATATTACGAATTATATAATCAACGTGCCGATGAAGCTCAACTATTCGATGAATCTTTTACTGATGGCGTATAGTGTGGACGGACCCGGCCCACTTATACTATTATGAGCTTACTTGCTGAGGACGTATAGCATAAGTCTAGCATAACATGATCAAGAACCATATCATACTAGACTGGGGGACATGTTGGCGTATAGTCCGGAATGGGCCGGACCCAATGGGCCGAACCCGATAAAAGGGTGGCCCACATCCTACGTAACCCTAATCCATACACTATATATACAAGGGTAAGATCATCCTACCTGGACAGGTTATTCTCTACCACCTCTTTACTATATGCTTATACTATTCTGACTTGACCGTCAGAGGTTGGATCCCGGGGCTCCGGCATCGGGTCCCCTTCTAACCGGTTCTTCTTTGTTGGCAGCACTATTCAAGGCCCGGAAAGACGACGAACGGCACCAGGAGAGTCGTCAGGACTGGCCCGACCAAATTATGCATCAACGAGTTAGCGCCATCCGTGGGACTCCGAATAAACTATGTTTCGTGTTCTCATATTACCGAAAAGCAAAAATCGGTTTTTAAAGTCGGTAACTCTAAAACCTTCGTATTTTTGTTTTTCACTCATTGCATCCTGTCATGCGTCAAACTTGATTTACCAAATCAATAAACATCATGTGATTTTAATATCACTTTAAAAGCACGTTTTGACAACAGTTGCTAAATGTAAGGAACTATTCAATTGGAAACTATAAGTCTCGATTTAGATATTACATTTACTAAATTCAGTCAGGACATGGTTTTAAGTGAACTCTTTAGCACAAAGATATGTCACCTGCATATTCAAGTGATTTTGGAAGTTTGTTCCACATATCGACAACGATTATAAGGGATGCCGCAGGTTGGCTCCTCCAATGCTTTGTAACTATGCAGTATCACGAATGGCAATTTTTGTCAAAATGGACGTTTTAATTTTGATAAAGATATATTTTTAAATTGTAAACAAGATATTACCTAATATATTTTAAAACTAGATAAGATGTTATTAAGATTCCTCGCAATTAAAAAAGTTATGTGAATCTGTTTTGGTGAATTACCGATCACCGCCACCCACCGATCCAGCGAGATTCCGATCCACCCACCGATCCACCCACCGATCCACACCGATCCACCCACCGATCCACCACCGCACCGATCCACCCACCGATCCACCACCGCACCACAGAAAAACCACCAAGGGTGCGTGTGGTTTTTTTATCAATAAACTTTATTTTCAAGGAGATCGTTGTTGTTTCTTATTATGGGCAGTTTCAGAACAAAGGAGGATGATGTGGCTAAGATTTCTACGTCAGTATTTATCACGAATTTCCCAGAGTCGTGTTCAGCGAAGGAATTGTTTCAATCATGCAAACAGTACGGCCATGTTGTGGATACCTTTATTCCTACCAAGAGGTCCCGAAAATGGAAGGAGGTTTTGGATTGTTCGCTTCATTAACGCCTACAATGACGAGAGAATGGTGAATAACCTAAGTACTGTATGGATTGATCGTTTTTAGTTACCCGCAAATATTGCTAGGGTTTTTCATAACCTCCTTCTGAAAGAAAAAAATTTTATACCAAAGAAAATGGAGGAGGTAAGAGCAAGCAATTCATACTGTTTTTAAGGAACACAAAAGGGGGGGGTGGGGGGTGGGGGGGGGGGGGGGGGTTTAAATGAGGGGGTAAGTCGCACGTACATGTGGTGAAAGGTCAAAATAAATCCGGCATTAGGAGAGTGAATGCCTCTTGCGTGGTTAATGAACGATGAATTGCTTGATGACAAAGGACCTGTCTAAATCCTTGCTTGGAAGGGTGAAACAATTCGTTTCATTAGCTAATCTCAGGAAGGCAGTGAGTAATTAAGGATTTGTTGATATAAAAATCCAGTACATGGGAGAGCTATGGGTCTTATTGGAATTTGGTTCAGAGGATTCTATGAAGCTATTCCAAGACAATGTGAGTATTGGGTCATGGTTTTCTTAACTGAAACAAGCCACGATGGAATTTACTAATGAAGGAAGAATTGCTTGGGTGGAGGTTGAAGGTATCCCGTTTAAGTTTTGGACGGATAACACCTTCAAACGAATTGCGGCTAAGTGGGAGGGGGGAGTTATTAGATATTGACGATCAGGAGGAGATGTGTTTTCATTCGAAGAGATTATGTATCTACACGAAAACAGAAAAGAACATTTTTGAGGAGTTTAAAATTATTATTTATCTGGTAAGACTTTCCTGGATTTCTTGCCAAAAGAAACTCCAGGATTGGTTTCCTGACTTCATGGAAGAAAACGATGATGAAGAACAGAGTGATGTTGACTCTAAGGAGGGTGAATTTAAAGTTCATGATACGGGTATTTATGGCGGTGATAGTGATGTAGAGGAGGCCCGGGAAACATTATTTGAGAAGAGTGGAAAGAAAGAAAATAATTTGGATGAGGAACATAAGGATAAGCAGGAAAAGAATTCGAGATCCATATAATATATACAAGTTTGCTTAAGAAGAAAAAAGACACCACTGAGAATGAAATTAATTCGGAACAAACTATGAAGTATCCTTCTGGTTTCACACCAAAAGAGGGTTCTGTAGAGATTGGTATGTATGCGGAGAAATCCAAAAGCGTTAACTTTGTCAATTTGAGTGATCATAAGGCGGAAGAGGCAAACAAGGATGGTCATGGTAATTGTGTTAACAAGAATTCAAAGGAAGATGTATCAAGTTCGGTGTGCTCAGGTCATTTCAAAAAATCTAGGGTACCTCGTACAGGTGGATCAATTCTGAATTTGATGGATGAACTGGTGAAAGTAGGACAAGTTATGGGATACAAGATGGACGGGTGTATGTCGAATATGACAGAGATAATTGAATCACAAGGAGTGAAGGAGGTGAATCGATGAATTTTTTGTCCTTGAATATTCAAGGCCTTGCCCAAAAGGCTAAAAAAGATTGGGTAAAGGAGTTATGTGTTAAAAATAAGGTGAATTTTATGGCTCTGCAAGAAACTAAGATGGAAAATATGGAGTTATTTAGCGTAAAGATGTGTTGGGGGTTGCTTTTGATTATGTTCATAGTGATTCTGTCGGCAATTCGGGAGGTATTTTATGTGTGTGGGATCCCAATTCGTTTCGTAAAAGAAATGCCACTGTTAATGACTATTTTGTTATGATTCGGGGTGTGTGGTGTCTAACTGGTAATGACCTTCTCATCATTGCGGTTTACGCCCCTCATGATTGTAGAGACAAACAGATGCTATGGGATTATCTGACTTATGAGATTGGCAAATGGAAAGGGGAGGTGGTTATTATGGGCGATTTCAATGAGGTGCGTTATAAGTCAAACTGATTCGGGTTGGTGTTTAATGTTCAAGGTGCAATGTTTTCAATACGTTTCATCACAAATGGCGGGTGTGGTAAGAGGTTCCTTAGGGTGGTATGCGTTACGTGTTGTCCATAAATCCGCTTCTAAGATGAGTAAACTAGATTAGATTTCTTGTTCTGAAAACTTATTATACTCCATGTCCGAACATTAATCTATCCCGTGAGAGATACCTATTCGGATCATATACCTATATTACTTCTGAAGCTTCTTTGATTACGGTCGCGACTCCGTTTTAGATATTTTCATTACTGGAGATGATGATTGGAAGTTTTAATAAAAGTAGTGGAAGACCTGGAAGGGAAGGCCCGTGTTGATAAGACTAAATGCGATGTAAAATATGATGAATGGAAGTTGAAGTTTCCCTTAAAGCGAGATTCGGGAATGGAATAAATCAACTATGTTAATTGTAAAAACGTTAAAGCCAAATTCAAAGAGGATTAGAGGCTTTGGAGGCGATTATTGATAGAGGTGATGGTAATGAGGAGATTGTTAACAAAAGAACGGAGGTTGTCAATAATATTCAAAAGTTTAACAAAATCTATTCTTCAGAAATGGCTCAAAAAGCAAAGATTAAATTGTCTATCGAAGGGGACAAAAATACTAGTTTCTTTCATGGCGTGTTGAATAAAAAACAAAATATTCTTAATATTCGAGGCATTATGGTTGATGGGAATTGGATTGAAAGTCCGAAGGCGGTAAAGGGTGAATTCTTTCAACACTTCGGTAGTAGATTTGATAAGCCCGATGCTAGCGTGGCGACTATTAAAATATGAATATCCGAAAAACTCTAACTTATGATCAATAGAAATGGAGTTGGAGAGTGAAGTGTCCTAATGTGGAGATCAAGAGGGCAGTTTGGGATTGGCGAGAACCGATAAATCCCCCGAACCCCGGATGGATTCACTTTTGGCTTCTATCGTCGATTCTGGAATATTATTGAAAATGACGTCTATGATGATGTCAAGTATTTCTTCACATATGGTAATATCCCCAAAGGTTGCAATTCGCCTTTCATAGCTTTAATTCCAAAAATTCCGGATGCGAACATGGTAAAAGATTTTAGACCTATTAGTCTTATTGAAAGTTTATATAAAATCATTGCAAAAATATTGGCGAATCGTCTTGTTGGTGTTTTGGGAGATATTGTTAATGAGGTTCAATCAGCCTTCATCGCGAAAGATAGATATTAGATGGCCCGTTTATTCAATTTTTTTTTAATGAAATTATACAATGGAGCAAGACAAAAAAGTAACAATCTTTAATTTTTAAGGTTGATTGAAGAAAGCATATGATTCGTTTTGATGGTATTTTTAAATGACCAATCTAAAAAGTTTGGATTTGGCGAAAAATGGTGTAAGTAGATTCAAAGCTGCCTTAGATCTTTGAGAGGTTCGATCCTAATTAATGGTAGTCCAACGGAGGAGTTTCAATTCTACAAAGGCCTCAAACAAGGAGATCCGTTTATCTCCATTTTTTTCATCCTAATCATGGAAAGTTTACATTTCTCTTTTTCAACGGTGGTGGATAGATGGAATGTTTAATGTAATTTAACAGCTAAGCTCTCTTCGTTGAGTATTTCTTAGTTGTTTTACTCGGATGAAGCTTTTCATGGGATACTGGTGTTAGGGTAATATTTCTACTTTAAATCATGTTCTTAAATGTTTTTATCTGGCTTTCTTCTAATGATTAATATGAGCAAGAGTAAAATTGGGTGTTAATGTGGATAGCTACAAGGGTTAAAGGTGCTTGCGTTTGAAGCTTGGATGCTTAATCTCAAAACTCCATTTACGATCTCGGATCGAAAGTGGGAAGGGTCTATGTCTCGGGTTCATGCTTGGAATTAGTGATAGATCGGTGAAGATCGGCTTTCTAAATGGAAGATGAAAACGATGTCGTTGGATTAGGTTAACTTTACTTAATTCGTTTTGGATCGATACCAATTTTCCACATGTCCATATATGAGCCCCTTTGAGTAGGTTTGCGTACTTTAGAATCTATTCGTAGTAAATTTTTTAAGGGACATGATATTAACAGTAACAAAGCTTCATGGGTTAATTGGAAAAAAGTGTTGGCGTCTAAAGAAAAAGGGGGCCTAGGAGTTTCAAGTTTATTTGCTTTAAATAGAGGTCTAATGTTTAAATGGATATGGAGGTTCTATACGCAAAATACTTTGTTATGGGTGCGGGTCGTTAAGGCATTCAACGGGGCTATGGTATTCGGAGGACACGTTAAATCTGGTGCTAAATCCTGCTGGTTGGATATTGTAAGGGAAACTCACGCGTTGAAAACTAAAGGTATCAACTTACTTGATTGTATGCATGTTAAATTGGGGAATGGTGATAAAACTGTTTTTTGGGAGGATATTTGGATTGATGGTAAAACTCTTAAGAATCGGTTCCCGCGCATTTATAGTCTTGAATCTTGCAAATTGATCACGGTGGGTGCGAAACTTGCGCAGCCTAGTTTGGAATATTCTTTTCGAAGAAATCCGAGGGGTGGAGTTGAGCAGGATCAATTCAACGAGTTGTCAGCTTTGGTGCATTATGTTTCTTTAATTCCTATGTCTGACAGATGGAAATAGGACTTGGAGAGCTCGGGAGATTTTTTCTGTTATCCATGTTAGAAAGTTTTTAAAATATTAAATATTGTTGATAAATCGCTTTCGGATGTTTGACGGCTAAAACTCGTGGATAAAATATGTTTCGATAAAGGTGAATGTTCTGCTTGGAAGGTTAAGTCAGATTCTCTTCCAACGAGGTTTAATTTCATACAGAGGTAATTGATATTGATCCATAATGTGTGTTATTGTGATAAAGGGGTTGAGGGTACGTCTAGACACTTGTTCTTCTATTGTGCATGGTTAGGATAAATTTGTTCGCATGATCACTCGTTGTAGGGATGTTCCTTATGTGAGGTCGAATCATACAAGATGTGGTATAATTGGCTTGATGGAACCTGCGGATGTTCGTTCTATGCATAAACAGATGTTCGAGAGGTGTTTGTCTATGTCGATGGTGCACTTATGGTCGTTTCGTAATAAGCTCATTTTTGATTCAAAACCTCCTTCGCAGACATTGTTTTTTGATGATGTAGTTTCTATGTCTTTTCATTGGTGTAGGTATAGATGTAATGCGTCGTTTAGTTGGTACGATTGGGTTAAAAACCTTATTCTTGTCACTGTGTAATTACTAGCTTCTTGCTAGTTTTGTTTCAATAAAATTGCTGTTCAAAAAAAAGATAAGATGTTATCGGTATTTTTTTAATTGGTGACAAGATATTACCAATATTTTTTAATTTGATAAAAAGATTTTATCCATATCTTTTTCCTTATTTGCAATTATCCCTTACTTGTAAATATTATTATGCAAACATTATTTTGCAAGGATTATTTTAAAGAGACTCTTATAGTTTTGTCCGTGAGCCCGACTTCCGTCATGGGTCGGTCCGGCCTCTTAATGATGTGTCGTGGCCCAACTTCCTTATATTCCCGGTCCGTACCAAGCATTATGTCACGGCCCGGGTTCTTTATATTTATGGTCCGCTCCAAAAATTATGTCGCGGCCCTGCTTCCTTAGTCGGTGTTTACCATATTTGATATACATTTTCAAAAAAAAACAAATAAATTGTTTCAACAAGAAACAATTTTTTTTTGATTAAGCCAAGACGTTGTTAAAAAACTCCGCATACAACGACAAGCCATATTAATGTTCAGCAAATATTATTTTGTATATTAGTTCTCATCATTTGCAAAGATTATGTGATTTATGTCGGGGTGATGATTTACGATTATTTGTCCGCACGCCCGGACTTGTTTTCCTCTTTGGTATCCGCGGTCACCAACCGCATCGCCGTTGCGGTCTCGAGCCTTCCAGAGGAAAATCACCGGTCAATGAACTTGGACACTTCCAAAGTCTTTGTACCTTGCATTTGGAAGTTCACTTCACAATGACTAACATCATGAGCCGCGAAAACTTTATCCACACGGCATGTTTCGATTACCAACGCCAGCGGATATCCTATCTTTGTCATAACCGACTCCATTGCTTACCCAATTGAGACGCGGGATACAACCCCTCCATGCGCCCATTGAGCTCTTAATGAGTATTTAAGATATACTTTGGATAAACTATTTGTACTCCGACCGGGGGCGACCCAGGCTAACTATTAATGATCACCGGTCCAACTCAATGTAGAACACCGCGAATAAACAAATCGAGTACTTTTTTTCTCACTACAAACCATGAAAAGTTTTTTAGCTGTCATCATTATGACACATTTACCCGTGCCTCGGTCGATTTTATGGCTACGTATCCTAATATTAACTATCGCTTGCGAAGGCATGAAGGGGCGTGCAAGGCTTACATACATAAGCGTGTAACATTTTTGTTACACGTGTTTATCATAGTAATTAGTTAAATCATATTACTTTTAATTCATATCCGCTACCTTCCTAATGTACGGAATTAAATTCCCGAGATTGGGACTTAATAAATAAACAAACACCTTGTGTTTCATTTCATATCGCACATAGTCAAGCGCTATTTCCTAGTAGGCTACAAGTTTCATGCATAGCACATTAGGGTATATGAACCAACCACCTTTCTAGTAAGCTCTGTGTTACGCGTGCCACGGCCTGTTGAGGTAAGTGCTAAAATTATTCATGTTTTTTTGGATATTTTGTCTGTAAGTTTAATACTACTAATAGAACATAACACCATTAAACTTGGGGGGCTATAGGGGTATAACAATACCATTATAATTATCTTCGTGCATGCCACGTAAGTATCTTCGGATATAGAAAGTAAGTAAGAGGCATTGCAAGTCCTTGTACTAAGTTGAATGCCATATTCGCATTACCTGGCCAAGGAAGTACATCTTCCGTCGGCCGTAAGTCGAATGCCATATTCGCATTACCGCGGCCAGCTAAGAAGTACGTCTACTGTCACCGGTAAGTCGAAATGCCATATTTGCATTACCCCGGGCCGCGTAAGTACGTCTTACGTCGGCCGTAATCGAATGCCAATATTCGCATTAACCCCGTCTGGCAGGAATTACCGTCTTCCCGTCTGCCTGAAATGTCGAATACCCATATTTTGCATTGCCCACCACAGGAAGTATGTCTTCCGTAAGCCTTTATTATGTGGGATCCGCCTCACATTATAGATAATTTTCCCCCATCATCCTCTCGTTAGAGATGACTAGAATGTAACATGCCAATGCTAGTGTTTTACCACCCACCGACTAGTAGAAAGCGTATTCTCCTTACGGGGATCTTTACCGTCTAGCCACGGGAAATCAAGCGTCGAGCAACAAATCCCACCTACACAATACGCGGGTGCTACATAATGAATAAGCATGATTGACACAGTTTTAAGATAGATATGGCGGCGTAAGATTGGAAGGTGCGAACGACTCGCATTACCCGGCCACAGAAGTACGTCTTCCGTCGGCCGTAAGTCGAATGCCATATTCGGCCGTAAGTTGAAGATAGATATGGCGGCGTATGGTTGGAAAGTGCGAACGTCTCCGCGACGGTAAGAGTAGTCCTTTTAGTCTAGTAACCGCGGCTACGGCCACGCTTACTAGACTGGGGGGACATGTTGGCGTATAGTCTGGAATGGGCCAGACCCAATGGGCCGAACCCGATAAAAGGGTGGCCCACATCCTACGTAACCCTAATCCATACACTATATATACAAGGGTAGGATCATCCTACCTACAGATACCTACACAGGTTATTCTCTACCACCTCTTTACTATATGCTTATACTATTCTGACTTGACCGTCGGAGGGTGGATCCCGGGGCTCCGGCCTCGGGTCCCCTTCTAACCGGTTCTTCTTTGTTGGCAGCACTATTCAAGGCCCGGAAAGACGACGAACGGCACCAGGAGAGTCGTCAGGACCGGCCCGACCAAATTATGCATCAACAAGTTGGCGCCATCCGTGGGACTCCGAATAAACTATGTTTCGTGTTCTCATATTACCGAAAAGCAAAAATCGGTTTCTAAAGTCGGTAACTCTAAAACCTTCGTATTTTTGTTTTTCACTCATTGCATCCTGCCATGCGTCAAACTTGATTTACCAAATCAATAAACATCATGTGATTTTAATATCACTTTAAAAGCACCTGTTTGTAGTTAATAGAAAATCTTCTATTCTTTGAAGTTTTTGTAACTTTATTTAGTTTTCCACTCGTAACTTTGAAGTGACACCCGTTTTGTACGTCTATTTTTCGGTACAAAGTCGCCATTGGCATCGACCCCTATTATTTTTCCTTTTTAAATTTGATAAAGATATTTTACATATCTTTTTTACTTGGTAACATTTTAAATTGGTAACAAGATATTACCATATCTTTTTTAAATTGGTAACAAGATATTACCAATATTTTTTAATTTGATAAAAAGATTTTATCCATATCTTTTTTTATTTGCAATTATCCCTTACTCGTAAATATGATTATGCAAACATTATTTTGCAAAGATTTTTTTAAAGGGACTCTTATATTTTTGTCCGTGAGCCCGACTTCCGTCATGGGTCGGCCTGGCTTTGTCATATTTATGGTCCGCTCAAAAAAAAAAATTACTGCGCGGCCCGACCAATGTCGAGTCGGCCGTCAATGGAAAATTGTGACCGCATGCATTAAATAGAGATCTTGCAGCTTCTCTGCATATTTTTCATTGCATGTCTTTAACACTAGCCGGTACAAAGTAGTCATTGGATATAGTTCAGTATCATTACTCATACTTTCCAGATGGAAATATAATGCGAAAGGCTAGGCGTGATATGTACCGTGTAATATAATGTATTCGTCTTGGGTCGGTCCGACCTCTTAATAATGTGTCGCGGCCCAACCTCTTTATAATTATGTCGCGACCCGACTTCTTTATATATATGGTCCGCTCCAAAAATTATGTCGCGGCCCTGCTTCCTTAGTCTATGTTTACCATATTTGATATACATTTTCAAAAACAAAAACAAAAACAAAAAAATTGTTTCAACAGGAAACAATATAATTTTTTGATTAAGCCATGACTTGGTAAAAACGTCGCATACAACGGCATGCCATATTAAATTGTTTTGCAAATATTATTTTGCATATTTATCCCTCATTTGTAAAGATTATGCGATTTATGTGGGGGTGATGATTTACGATTATTTGTCCGCACGCCCGGACTTATTTTCCTCTTTGACATCCGCGGTCGCAAGCTCCGTCCTTTCGTGACGCTCCGCACGTCCGGACGTATTTTATTTTTTGGTATTCGCGGTCACCAACCGCATCACCATTGCGGCCTCGAGCCTTTCGGAGGTAAATCACCGGTCAACGAACTTGGATCCTTCCAAAGTCTTTGTACTTTACATTTGGAAGTTTACTTCACAATGACTAACATCATGAGCCGCGGAACCTTTATCCACACGGCATGTTCCGATTACCAACGCAGTGGATATCCGCTCTTTTGTCATAACGACTTCCATTGCTTACTGATACGTGTAAAGTACACATATCCGTTAATACCTAAAATGACCCAATTAAACCCAAAACAGACCAAAAATGGCAAAAATATGTTTGTATTTGTGTTTTGTGTGTGCAGGTACGGATATATTAAAAATCACAAGAAAACCGTCTAAAAACGGGCAAGCACGGACACAAGAACGGAAGAGTGAACAAAAGCCGGAAGCCAAAGCCAGAAAAAGTCAAATCTTCAGTCAACTCCAGTCAATCTTGGTCAACAGAAGTCAACCACAAAAGACAAAACCCAAAATGTTTCAAAAATAGCCCTTCAAGTTTCAAAAGTTGCAAAAATAGTCCCTTAAACCTCAAATGGGCCTTAAACCCTTAATACCCTACCCGGAATTATAATCTAGCCCATAAGCCCAAATCTTAAGCCCAATAACCCTTTCATAAAACCACAGGGACCATTCTTGCTATTTCCTAAACCTTTTTTTTACACTACACCTTTTATAAACAACCACAAGGACTGAATGTGCAATTTCTCAAAAGTTAAAAATGAATTAACCCTGAGTCAGTTAAAAAGGGCGCGAAGAAAAGAAACACTATTCATCGTCCCTTCCAAGAGTTTACCCTCAGTCAAATCAAAGGGCAACTCAAAATTTATGGGTAATTAAGGTAATTCAAGAGGTCATTAACACAAGGGCAAGGTCAAATCAGTCTTATCAAGCTCCCATTGGCCAAAGCGTGCAAGTCAGGATCGTGTACAAGCAAAACAAGCACACCAAATTGATGGGATTTACTCTACATTTACTCACACAATAAACACAAGTGAGCCTCAAACGGATTGACAGCTTGGCAATCCGTGTGAGGTCATTTAGTGATCCAACGGATGTAATCACTCCTCCAATGATTGGGAAAATGATTGGCTATGATTGATTGGAGCGTGGGCATCAAGCAAGGCCTAGAAGCTTCAGAGGAGTGCTATAAATACACACACCTCACACTCACACACATATCTAGTTTTTTTAGGTAGCTTAAATTTTCTCTTAGCTTAATGTAATTTTCTTTAAATTGATTTGTAATTTCCTTTAAAGTAATGTAATCAGTTTTTCTTAGTTAATGAAATTCAGTTTTATTGTGTTATAAGCTCTCTCTTTTCATTTAAAAGCTAAAGTCATTTGTCTTAAATGTTAAGCTAACATTGGCTTATTCTAGGATAAGCCAGAGCTGTTGATTTAGCTCAATTGAGCCTTAGCTTCTGTTTAGCTGAAGCCAACTGTA
>BQNB010070907.1:22735-32957 GCA_026074375.1 Tanacetum coccineum
CTCAAAACAACAACCATACACAATCCATACAATTTTATTTACCAAATATACAAGCATTACTACATCATATCTAAGACCTACTAAGATGGTTTGAAGGTTTGGTTAAGCCTTTACAAGTGTTAAGCAAGAAAAATGGAAGATTAGGGTTTAGGGTTTCAAGATCTTGCAAGCTAGGGTTTATAATCTAAACAAGGGTTTAGATTGTGTTGGTTATCATATTGCATCACTCTAAGGTTATCTAAAACTCTTTATGTCCATCATTTATCATTTTATGTGTTTATGTGTTCTATGTAGTAAAATCACCACTAGGATACTTTTAAACATGTAAAAAGAGTTTTTACTTGTGATCATCATTTTGTACACTTTTACATATGCTATGATGTTGGTAATATCATGTTAAAATGGATTTATAAGTGTTGTACACTCTTGGTTTAAGTATAAAAAGTTCAAGTATAAACTTGTAGTTAAAAAGTATATAAAAACAAAGTTATATAAATAAACCCCAAAAGATATATAGGGGCTGTTTTGGTTCGTATTTTGTAACAGCTAGATTATGTTTTATAAAGATAGTGCGTCTCATGACGATTCCAAAAAGGTAAGAAACTCGAAAAACCGATTTATAACGAAAAAGATACGACAAATATACGTTTTACGTTAATACCGGGTTTTATAAAATAAATTTTATAAAAAGTTACTGTTCATCAGGGACATTTATTTATGAAAACATCATTAATATGATAAAACTTTTAAATACGAGAACGTACTCGAAAGAATCGCTAAAAACGGAGTTAAAACGAATAAGTTACGACATTTACGATAACTAAATCTATAAAAATAAATATATAACTGTTATGAACAGTAAAAATCACTATTCATCAGAAAAACTCAAATTTTGAAAATGTTATATTTTGATAACTCGTCTTAATACGAAGGCGTGGACGTAAGAAACGAAAGAAACGGACTAAAAACGAGAAAGTTACGCCAGTTTTACTAAAGTATACTTATAAACGTTTTTACTTTATAAATATGATTTCACTAAAACGATTAGATGGTGATGTAGCTATATAGAATTATATGTGGTATTAGTTAATCAAAGTACTATATTACTAGGGAGTTTCATAATGAGGCCTCTTCGGGGTGGCGTATCGACGAGTTGTTGGATTTACGATTTAAAGTGTCCTAGCTCCTCATACGTCACTACATGACCTCTTAATTATGATAGCCCGAACGATAGTATGATGAGCTATACGACCTATAAATAATCAAAGTGTTTAGTACTTATACGACCTATATTGGATTAGGTTGCCTTCGGATTCCTTCGTGACGCATTTTTCTATTGTGAATACTTGTTGATTACCATTCACTCGAGGTGAGTTCATAGCCCCCTTTTTACTACGTGATTGTTTTACAAAATCTACGGGGTGAATTACATTGCTTGTTTTACTATTGGACACAAGTGTTTTTCTAAGTGTTTTCAAAGTGTTTACAAAGTGTATGCTATCCAGATTACTGCCTGAATATTATTGCTAAGTTACCTTATTGCCGTGAAGTCCCTATTTATCATGAACCGTTAATTGCTATTGTAGTAAGCGCGAGTGTTGTGGATAGATCTATCGGGACTGACAATCCCCACCTTTCCTTGGGTCACTAGTTTGATCAAGGTGCATTTAACATTGAGAGGTGTTAGGTTGTTGGCAAGCATCCTATATTCTGATTGGGGCACAAATCTAGTTAAGGCTTCGGGGTCATGAGCTTAGTGCAATAATAAACGTTTTGGACTACTGAATGTGTTTCAGAGTCTACTATTACTTCGATCTTGTGGTCCACCCTTTTTACCGATAAACCTATGATTTCACTCAACCTTTGTGTTGACTTTTAGCATGTAATTTCAGGTCCTAGGGTATGAAGATTGGAGGGGAGCCGTGGCGGATATCAATGAAGACGGATTCTGTGTTTTATCTAAAGTCTATACAACTTTTATTATCTTTAAAAACTTAAGTCATCTTTTGGTATTATGAAGCTTTTGGTATAATTAAAAATGTATGTGAAATGTTTATGACTTATAAAACATATGGGACCTAATGTATAAACTCTGATATTTTGCTATGGTATCGAATGAAATCTTGTCTTAAACGTCTATTTATGGTCGTTTCCTATATTTTGATTGTTGTACTTTGACGTAGCACCCCATTGTTACCATTCCGCTTCTACCTGATTTTGGGGGTGTTACATTTACGAAAATAATCCTTGGAGTTATCAGTCCCACTCCAACTCAGCCCACATAGTTCTTAAAGCCGCATCACCTAAATAGCTGGAGATATATAATCCAAGATGTCAATATGGATATCATTGAGAACAATAATAGTGTGTTCCATAACATTTGGATGTTCGTTGTAGTAAGAAGGAGAATGGGCGCTAGATGAGAGTTTAATGACTTGAACACTTCGTTGCAAATATCACCCGACACTCCACTACCGCCTCTACCATTGGTATCGCCTTCCCCTCCGATTGATATGGAGTATGTGCATTTTATATTTATTTTCTTTTTCGTTATTTGGAAAAAAGGAATGTATGAGACCAATACTCCCTTTATTGGTCTCATATTCTTTCTTCTTAATGTTTGATATTTTTTGTAAGCACAAAGGTCGATTGAGATGATGATGTCAAAACATAAAACGGATATCCATCTTGCATGTTTTGGGTTATTTACGATTATCGGGATTGCCTTTGCCGCAATACATAACCTAAATACAAATCACTCAACTAAGATGCTACGCTACAACATGCTTTTTTCTTCAACTCTAATAATAGTGTATAGTGCTATGTTGAGAATGATTATCAACTCTAATAATAGTGTATAGTGGGCTATTTACCACCTGTGCATTTATCGCAACATAAGGTCTCTTTTAGGTACATGTTATTTTACGAGAGCCCTTTCTATTGTGCTTTTCTTCATCACCTTTGTACCGTACCCACATCTCCTGAGGGTACCGGGTGTTTTAGCTTGTGTTAGAATTTTCGTATTATTTTGGTATTGTTATTAATTAGAGATTTATACGTTTCTTGAAAAAGGAATGTTATATACATAATATTTATTCTGTGACGATAGTATTATTATTGTTGGTATAACGAGTTGGAAAATGACCCGCGCGTTGCGGTGAGGGCTAACATGTTACGGTAGCGTATAATAGCAGGAAGGTGTCAAGCAAAATAAAGTTAACCTTTAATAACTGGAATTTGAGACTATTTAGCTTTAACATTTATAATAAAGCTCATAAATAACAAAAATAAAGAAACAAAACAAATAGGCAGCCCTTGTTCTTGATCTGGACCAAAAATGGTATGGAACTTCTATTAAGTTTTGCTAAATTGAAGAGTGTTCACCTACAAATAACACAAACTTACATCGAGATACGAACAAATAGAAAAAAGCTACATGAACATCCTGTACTTGACACACTAACTAAATGGAAATAAGGTAAATAAGTAGATGCCCAATAAGTTTACTTACTTTCAGAGATTGGCTTATGTTGTGTCTGAATATAGCTTAAAGTATTTGGTCATTCATTTTCTGTTTTACACATATTTAGGTCCAATGTATTTCGATTTGCAGGCAACATGTTTCTTTTGTGATATGTTGAAGCATAATTTGGTTGGGCTGGTCTTGACGAGTCTCATGGTGCCGTTCGTCGTCTTCCCGAGCCTTGAATAGTGCTACACACAAAGAAGAACCGGTTAGAAGGGGACCCGAGGCCGGAGCCCCGGGATCCACCCTCCGACGGTCAAGTCAGAATAGTATAAGCATGTTATATAAAGAGGTAGTAGAGAATAACCTGTCGAGGTAGGATGATCCTACCCCTGTATATATAGTGTATGGATTAGGGTTACGTAGGATGTGGGCCACCCTTTTATCGGGTTTGACCCATTGGGTCTGGCCCATTCTGGACTATACACCAACATGTCCCCCAGTCTAGTACGATATGGTTCTTGATCATGTTATGCTAGACTTATGCTATACGTCCTCAGCAAGTAAGCCCATAATAGTATAAGTGGGCCGGGTCGGTTCACACTATACGTCATCATGTCCCCCCAGTCTAGTAAGCGTGGTCGTAGCCGCGGTTACTATTCCAACCATACGCCGCCATATCTATCTTCAAACTGTGTCAATCATGCCCTATCTTAGGCAGCACCCGCGTACATGTGTAGGGTGATTGTGCTCGGACGCTTGATTTCCTGTGGCTAGACGGTAAAGACCCCGTAAGAAGAATACGTTTTCTAAGTCGGGTAACACTACCGTGACAAGAACCATTCTCGATCGTGCTTTCTCTGACGAGAGGATGATGAGAAGGATTTATAATGATGAATGCGGACCCCGTATAATAAAGGCCGACGGAAGACGTTCTTCCGTGGTCGGGTAATGCGAATATGGCATCAACTTACGGCCGACGAAAGACGAACTTTCGTGGCCGGGTAATGCGAATATGGCATTCGACTTACGGCCTACAGAAGACGTACTTCCATGGCCGGGTAATGCGAATATGGCATTCGACTTACGGCCGACGGAAGACGTACTTCCGAGGCCGTTAATGCGAAAATGATATTCGACTTCGGCCGAACGGAAGACGTACTTCCGTGGCCGGGTAATGCGAATATGGCATTCAACTTACGGCCGACAGAAGACGTACTTCCGTGGCCGGGTAATGCAAATAAGGAAAAAGATATTGATAAAATCTTTTTATCAAATTAAAAAATATTGGTAATATCTTGTTACCAATTAAAAAGATATGGATAACATCTTACCAAGTTTAAAAAGTATTGGTAATATCTTGTTACCAATTTAAAAAGATATGGTAATATCTTGTTACCAATTTAAAAAATATTGGTAATATCTTGTTAACCTAATTTAGAAAAATTAATCGTAATAATCTTGTTACCAATTTAAAAAATATTGGTAATATCTTGTTACCAATTTAAAAAGATATGGTAATATCTTGTTACCAATTTAAAAAGATATGTAGAATATCTTTATCAAATTAAAAAGGAAAAATAATAGGGGTCGGTGCCAATGGCGACTTTGTATCGAAAAGCAGACGTATAAAGCGGGTGTCACTTCAAAGTTATGAGTGAAAAATAAAATAAAGTTACGAAAACTTCAAAGAATAGAAGATTGTCTATTAACTACAAACAAGTGTTTTTAAATCGAATATTACAAAAATCACATTGATGTATTATTGAATTTAGTAAATCAAGTTTGACGCATGGCAGGATGCAATGAGTGAAAAACAAAAATATGAAGGTTTTAGAGTTACCGACCTTAAAAACTGGTTTTTTCTTTTCGGTAATATGAGAAACGAACATAGTTTATATTTCGGAGTCCAACGATGGCCCAACTTGTTGACAGCATAATTTGTTGGCTGGTCTTTGACGAGTCTCATGGTGCCGTTCGTCGTCTTCCCGAGCCTTGAATAGTGCTACACACAAAGAAGAACCGGTTAGAAGGGGACCCGAGGCCGGAGCCCCGTGATCCACCCTCCGACGGTCAAGTCAGAATAGTATAAGCATGTTATCTAAAGAGGTAGTAGAGAATAACCTGTCGAGGTAGGATGATCATACCCCTGTATATATAGTGTATGGATTAGGGTTACGTAATGTGGGGGCCACACCTTTATCGGGTTTGAACCCATTGGGTCCCGACCAGCATTTCCCGGATATACACAACATGATAGATGTGGACACCAGGATGAAGACATCAATGTATCCGTGTGTCTTTTTTCTATACCATGAGTATCAATGGCAGATATGTTAGGTGTATACATATTGCCAGGGTCGTCCCGAGAATTTTGGGTGCCCTGGGCCGTAACTAAAAAAAGGCCCCCTTAAAGAAAAAAATTTGCGAGTAAAACTATCATGCTAAAAATAAAGTTACAAATATCCAAATATACTAATTAATGCTAAAAAAAGTTATAAATATAAAAAACTAGTATTACAAAGACCATTTTATTGTATGAATAATGTGCAATTTTACTAGCATTTTCCGAAGCCAAGTTTTTCACCATTTCCTAATAATCGACATTATGTAACGACTACAACGACGCAATACCTATGGTATATGAAGAGAATTTGAAAATAAAAACCTTAAGTTATGGATTTTTGGAAATAATGGTATTTTGGTATAAAGTATTTAAATTTTTAAAAAAAGATTTTTTTTTAGTAGATAAGCATTAGAAATTTAAAAGTAATTATTGTGTATATCTAAAAAGGGTAAATTTGACTTAGTTGTGATAATTAAGGAATAGAGTGTAAATACTTTTGGAAACAAGTGTGTAATTGTCTGCACAATTAATTGGTGATTATCCCCTCACCACTATAAATACTACACGTCCCCAACTCTCTCTCTCATCCAGTATTCACTCAAATTCCTCTGTCAAATTATCCTCCATTGTTGTTTTGAAGATTTTAAGATTAGAAGTTTTAAATCATTCGGGTGATCCTAGTAATAAAGTTCTTCTTCTATTTGGTGTATTGATCCGTGTTCATCTTGGTGTCATTCTTCTTCATCTAGTAAGGTTAGCATATTAAATTTTTATGTTTTTGATCATAATTAATAAGAACAAGAACATTAGAACATGAAATTGATTGGGTTTTTCTTAATTAAAAACTAGGCAGAATTTTGGGTTGTGTTCAACAGATCATAACTCAATGATAAAAATAGATTTTATTATGTTTCTGGAGTCTAAAGGGTAGCAAAACGAATATACTTTCTGAAAAATCCGGCCTCAAGTCAATTGGAGGTAGGGAAGGTCAGTTTTTCGAATTTACAAGAAAAAGTGTCAGTTCTGGAAATCAACTCCGAAAATTTTACTTTTAGGGTTTGAATTTTAATAAAATCACCATAAGGATTTGAGGGCTAATTTTTGAATATGTTAAACTAAGTAATATGTGTGACCTCTGTGATTTTTCTTATAATTAATTAAGGGGTTTAACTTGGTCAAATAGACGTAAACTTTTCATAAGTTTCTGCCCAGTCAGTTTTGGGACTGTTTTGATTAACAAGGGTCAAGGGACCACTTAAAATTCGAATTGATTAAATTTATTTTATGGGGACACATTAGACATATCATAGGTGACCTGTGATTTTTGGTTGAATTTTTAAAGATGTTTTGAATGAGTTTTTAAGTCAAGAAAGTCATGTTAATTTACCTAGAAAATTGTAAAGTTATTTAAGCATCATAGAATGATATAACCTTTGAAAACTTTTGAGAGGTCAATCGTAATTTAATAAAAGTAACATTATAAGTATATTCTTGTAGAGTTGGTGACCTTGGATTAATCTCCGTCTATTTGTGGTCTTTCATTCATTCAAATAAGGTACGGATTCTGAATACTTTGTATTCGTCTTTGAACTATCGGTACGGATATTCCGTCCTTTCAGTAAGGACATTCTTTCTTTTCATGATTCATCCCCAGAACTGCTATGCTTCCCCATTTTTATGTCTTTTGCCATGATCCTTTACATGTTTGATTTCAAGACTTATTCTATTGCCCGAGCTATATATACGCATGACCATGATTTACATGACTTACCACCTAGTCATGGAGGTACCATGACCGTGACACATGAGGCACCTGTGTCACGACTCTTTCGCGTTGAGAGTGATTTCACGCGGCGTCCCTTTCATGTTACCACGTTATATTTCATGTTTGGCCATTATTATTCAGGGGCGTATGGATGCATCCTAGTTTACATGTTTACACGTTCATGGTGATTGGTTGGTGTGTGCTCTACATCCCATCACATTGGAGCTGATCCCTCCACCCATATTATTATAAGAGGTCACCCCTCTATTACATGTTGAGGCAGCCCCTCTATTATATGCATGTATTCACGACATTATTATTATGACATGTATGATTATATGAGCTCGTGGGCATTCCTTATTATTTATGTTTATACTATCCATGATATTTCATGACATCTTTACTTCGTATTACCATGCTTTACATGTTTATTTCCTATTCTTCATGACGCATTCTCCAGGTTTCCTCATGACACTTTTGATCTTTCCGCTACTTTGTATTTACTATCCAGGATTCATACTTATTAATTACATTGTTATTATATCCGTTCACTGAGCGTTATGCTCAGCCGTATTTTCTTTCTCTTTCTTATACGGCAGGTATCTAGAGGGAGATTGGGCATGAGAGAGTGTGTGCTTAGGAAGTGACCTATTTAGCTTCCTTTCTTTATATCGCAGACATTTTGATGTGCTATACTATCTTGGACACATGTTTCGTCCTTTAGACTTCTTTTACGTTATTCATGTTGATCTCATAATTGGGAGCCGATGTTTGATTCCGGCTTTCCACCTTGTCCTATGTTATCATTTATGACTTTATGCCTTTATTATGCTTTGATATGACACCATGATTATGACGTTTCGGCCTCCTTTCCGGAGTGGGTCGTTACAATTATGGTATCAGAGCTAAAGGTTTCGACCTGTAGGCTCTAAAACTTGACCTGTGAGGATTGGGTAGACATTAGGTTCCTTCAGAATCGACGTTTATCTTCTGTCGCGTTTTGACCTTTTAACCGTTTAATCATTAAACCCTTTTTGCAAATGTCAGATGGTGAACACTCGTACCGATGCTGAACTCGCTGCGGCCGTTCAGGCAGCCGTGGATGCCATGCTCCCACAGATTCGCGAGCAGGTTCGCGAAGAGTACCGCACTGGTGCTGTAGCTTCGGGTAGTAATCCTCCACCAGTCACTATTCATACTTGGCTTGAGCGCTTCAATAAGCAGAAACCCCGTTCGTTTGAGTTGCAAACTCAATTGTATCTTGCATTGTCTTCGGCTTATACGCCATTACACTCCCATGTATCATGTCAGGAAGACCACCAACATACTTTTTAATCTTATCAGACTCTTCGGGAAACATCCTCCCGCACATCAAAGCTAACTCCTGAAAGCGTTGGGTATAACTTGCCAAGTCAGTACCCTTCACCTTCAACTCCCAAATCTTCATCTCCAATTTCTTGATCTTATTTCGAGGGCACTAATTAGCAGTCATCATTTTCATAAGTGTGTTCCAAGGCACACTGATTTGCCGTGAGCGGCATCCTGACCAACTGTCTTGACATGGGATTTCCACCATGTTAAGGCAACACCATGAAGGGTGCAAGTAGCAAACTTAACTTGGTTCTCGACTGCACAGTTACTGATATTGAAGACAGTCTCTATTCTTTCAAACCATTGAGTTAGACCAACAACTCCTTTAGTACCCTTGAAGTTCATGGGTTGACATTTGAGAAAGTCAGTGTAAGTACACTCACGAGCAGTTCGTTCTGTCCTTCTACTACCCGTTCCTGAATTATGGCTGTCATCATCATTCCGGCTTCTATCAGCATCACGTGCTGCCAATGCATCAGCAACATCTTGGTTGATAAGTGCCTTAAGTTGGGCATTGGTGACAGGTGTAGTGGTGGTTGTTGTGGCTGGTGATGCCTTTGTGGTTCTTTTCTTTGGTGCCATTTTCTTAAAAATCATCAAAAATATAGTACACGTTAGATTTCATACAATCATAACCGCGACATGACATATACACAATAAATAAAGTGAGATCACATCACACAGTGAAATATACAACAGAATTGAAATTAACAATGGTGTAGCTAAATCGACATTCATTCATAATAAATTCGATTACAGACATGACATAATACATCCATTCCATATATAATCCGGAAAACATACATGACCGGTTCAGTTACAAAATGATCACTACCGTTAGGTTACAAGATGAAAATAAAACCTAGATCCTTACTAGCCAGGAGTTACCCGTAATACTTACTAGGCTATTATAACAACCCAAAATTTTCATCAAATGCAAAATCAATCTATTTTATTATGATCACAATTATACGGGGAAATTTTTCGCTTTATTACATTACTTGCATTACCAATATCTCAATATGCAATGCAACTTGCATAACTAAAGTTAACGAGCTCACGCAACCTACTTATGGCAATCCTATCTACATATATGTTAAGCAAACATCATAATATGTCAAGTCAATATCTTAATATCATTATTACTCATATAATGTACCATTTGCAGCATTATATCAAGACAGGCTTTAAACCATTATTGTATACCTCTAAAACCCTAATTCCATGTAAAGTTAATATCTAAAGTGAATGCACAAGCTACTAAAGCATATGT
>BQNB010070908.1:0-25660 GCA_026074375.1 Tanacetum coccineum
CTTGTGTTTTGTGCCCTGAAGTAGCACCCCAATGTTACCATTCCGCTGCGTTGTCCTGATTTTTGGGGGTGTTACAATATTAGTGGGCAGAATGTGGTTAGAGCTTACACGACTGGGAACAATAAGAGGAGAGGGTATACTGGACCTCACCCACTTTGCAACAAATGAAAATACCACCATGTAGGGCCATGTACAGTAAAGTGCAATAACTGTAAGATGGTTGGACACCTGACTAGGGATTGTACGGTGACTATTACCCCAAACACTCAGAGAGCTCCAGTTGGAAATTAGTAGGGTGTTGTTTATTATGAGTGTGGAAGACCAGGACATTTTAGGAAGGATTGCCCTAAGTTGAGGAATCGGAACCGTGGAAACCAGACAAGAAACAGAGTTGGAAATAAGACTGGAAACCAGACTAGAGGTAATGAGGCTACAGCAAAGGCTTATGCCATTAGTGGAGGAGGAACAAACCCTGATTTCAACATTGTCATAGGTACGTTTCTTCTCAATAACTGTTATGCTTCCATGTTATTTAATTTGGGCGCCGATTGAAGTTTTGTTTCGTCTACCTTTAGTGCTTTGCTTGATATCACACCATCCACTTTAGACACTAGTTATGCTGTAGAACTTGCCGATGGAAGAATCTTAGAAACAAATGTTGTTCTTAGAGGTTGCACGTTAGGATTATTAGGTCATCCGTTCAACATAGACCTAATGCCCGTAGAACTTGGTAGTTTCGACGTCATCATCAGTATGGATTGGTTGGCCAAATACCACGCGTTAATCGTTTGTGACGAGAAGGTCGTTCGTATACCTTGTAGAGACGAAGTATTGATAATCTGAGGTGACGATTATGGAAACAGAAGTAAGCTGAACATTATATCGTGTACAAAAACCCAGAAGTATATTCAGAAGGGATGTCAGGTCTACGTAGCACAAGTTACATCCAAGAAGGCTGAGGATAAGTCAAAGGAGAAGCGACTTGAGGATGTGTCGATCATACAGGAATTTCTGGAGGTCTTTCTAGACGATCTGCCTGGATTACCACCTGCTTGACAAGTTGAATTTCAAATCGACTTAGTCCCTGGTGTTGCACCTGTAGCATGAACCCCGTATCGATTAGCACCAGCCGAAATGCAAGAGTTATCCACTCAGTTGCGAGAACTTTCTGACAAAGGATTTATAAGACCCAGTTCCTCACCCTAGGGAGCACCGGTTTTGTTTGTCAAAAAGAAAGATGGTTCTTTTTGGATGTGTATCGACTACCGTAAACTGAACTAAACAAACTTACCGTGAAGAACCGATACCTACTTCCGAGAATCGACAATTTGTTTGATCAATTGCAAGGATCAAGAGTCTACTCTAAGATCGACCTGAGATCTGGTTATCACTAACTCAGAGTTCGAGAGGAAGACATTCCTAAGACCGTATTCAGGACTCGCTATGGTCACTACGAGTTCCAAGTAATGCCGTTTGGTTTGACTAACACACCGGCAGTATTTATGGATTTGATTAATAGGGTGTGCAAACCGTATCTGGATATATTTGTGATCGTGTTTATCAACGACATTTTTGTTGGAACCCGATATACACTTTCACTTCATATTACGAACCACGAATCGAACCAAGAAAAGAGATAAAGAGAGATTGAGATCCTACATTAAGTATCGACATTTATGTTATCGAATTTCCGTAGAAATATTTTTATTACATTCGTTTTTATTTTTCGTTTCTCGTCTACTACTTTTTATCTTTTTTCGAAAAATAACGATCTAAATATCGTTACCTTTTAATATATCGGACTTTGATAATACACGTATATACAAAAATGATGGGACAACGTCTTTTTTATTAACTCTTCCCATTAAACCTAAGGGGGGATCACAAAGGGGAAGGCGATCCACAATTGCCCCATGTGTCATTCCAACCTCAAATATTCAAACCTACCACTTGGCAATCCCTTCTAAGCACATATAAGGCTCATCTTTGACCAATTTACACACACACAACTCACTTTTATAAACAAAATTGTGCATTGTCTCTCCCTCCTCCTCCCTTGACGCCACCAACACACCACAAACACCCATTCTTATAAATTTTTGAAGATCAAAGATTAAGCACACTAGTGAATATGACTACCTAGTATAATCCCTATATTTTTGAGGTGATTTAAAGAGGTTTTAAAGAAGATTATATTCAAGTTGGGCTGAGATTGGACTTGTGAGTGAGTGAGATTATACAAGTATTATAAAATTCATTTTGGGTAAATAAAATGGTGATCTAAAATAATTTGGGGTGAAGATCAAAGTTGGACTAGAAGGGTTATATTGTTTTTTTTATCAATTGATCATTCTTATCATTTACTTGGGGTAAAACTCTACTTGTTTTCATTATTATTGTATTTTTGATTTCCTTATTATATATGTAAATGTATGATATATGATGATCAAGAGGTGAAATGGTTCATGCATGCATAGATCTAGGTCAAAAATGGCTTAATCAACTATTGAACCTAGCTAGAAATCACTAAAAAGTATCGGTGGTGCTATAGTAAGTTTTTTTGGAAATTTTGAGTAACTTTGGGATTTGGTTTGAACTATCTATGTTGTAGATAAATGTCTTGTGATCATATAGCAAATTGGATACCATTGGAATGTAAAAATTGAGTAAAATTATGACAAAAACACTAAAAAATAGTTGATTATGACCTTGCTATACAGATGTGTAGGAACTGATTTACACTTCTTCACTTTCATATTATGAAACCACAACAAAACCAAGAAATAGATAAATAAAGATTGAGTTGTTTTAGTGAGAGAAAAGGAAGAGAGAGGTTAGAGAGAATAAGCAAAAAGAAGATTTTTATATAATGAAACCAAACTTGCTTTTTCTAATGAAAAAGAAAAAACTTTTATACCCCGTCATGTTAAGGTCGCGCGGGATGGGGGATATTTAATAGGAGCCAGGCTCGGGTTTTTAGCTTGGGGATTTAAACCCGAAACATTATACAATTTAGATTAACTATGAGCACGATTTCCCGATACTTTCCTATATACAACGTTAAACTTGTTAATTGACCAGAGAGACTAACATTACATAATGAACAACACTTCATGGTTCGACTCAATATTTTCGAGGCTAAACAATTCTCCCCCGAATTGAGTCATTGATGGCACTCCTTCCATGAAGATCAATTTGATTGTTTTTGTCGTTTTAAGCTCATGTGGTCTTGGGTCTTTCTCCTTTATGCTTTGTTGTAAGATTGTTCATTATGCTTTGTGCATCTTTACTTTTGGCCTTTCTTATTGTTCTTTATCGTCTATGCCATCTTGCAATATTGTGTCTCTGGATCACCAACTTTCATATCATGCCTTATCTTGAAAGCTTCAAATCAGAGTTAGCGGAAGTCTTTGTCTTTAAATCTTGAGCTTTCATGATTGATTGTCTTTATAGAATGAGCATGAATATGTGGTAATGAATCGACTTTGGTTTGATTGGGATATCGTCACCACCGTTTTTTAAACCTGAGTTTTCGTTATGTGTTAATCGAGAAAATTGATTTGAAAATCAATCGACATATTACTTATAAAAGCGTTTTTGTAACACATCGGAAGTTTTAAGCTTTTATCAAAATTCATTTACCGTCAATTCATTTACTGGACCATATCGATATCCAGTTGTCACAAGTTTGATTCATATAGAATTCTCGCAAGTCACTACCCAAGAGCTTGTTTGTTGCTGGCTCAATTAAAGCAGGAATTTCATCTTATTGTGAATTACATTAGTATCACTCGGTTTGTTATGGCAAATATCACAATGAGAGTGCGTAAGACTCACTTGTTCTAAAGCAGGTATACCTAATGATGTTCAACAAGTGTTTGAAATAACGGAATTCTGTCCTATCGAGGATTTTGTTTGATCTCTTGTTTGAAATGGAATGTGTCCTAACGAGATTTAGATTGATCTCTGGGCTCTAGACTCGATTAGTTCATTTTGGTTTTAGTACTCAAAGGATGGAGCAGACTGCCACATATTCAATATCAATGATCTCGGAATGAGATGTCAATAGATAACGTGTGTATCTCCGTGACAAATGAGACAAGTTTCTGTTGAGAGAAACCCGAATGGCTTGCATCACTGGGTCCATGATGTCGTTTTCAATGTCAGCAATCAACTTGTGATTCTGACAGCATATGTATTGACCCGGTTTCTGCCTTAAGTTGTGTGGAGGGCTTCTTTCTTTAGACCCTTTATCCATACATTTCTTTTTCATTCTTCAACGCCTTCAATGCTTACCAAGATGTCATTACTAACACCTTGTTGTGATTGTTCCAGTGTTAACTCAATCTTAGTCGGCATTATTCCCATATACATTCATCTCCAATCATACCTAAGGACTGCTATTTCTAACTTTGGATTATCCTTGGGTAGATCCTCCGGTTCTGGTTGGATCATAGGATTGATTCCTAACCTAACCACCTTATGACTTCAGAATCGTCGTGAAATTAAGATGTTGTTGGGTATAAGATCAAACCATAAAACCTTTTCTTACTGTTCAGCACATTGAGTCGATTAGATCATATTTTAATTACATTTTCTCCCCTTATTTTAAACAATTTTGAAAGATTATGAATTGTCATCGAGAAATTCTTGAAAAATTATGTTCAACTTTTTGAAAAACCAAATGTTAGAGGACTTCTCTTCTAACGTTAAGGGTAAGCGCACTGAAACGTACACTATCCTTTTTCTTGAGCTAAAAACATTGAATGTCTTGTAAGAACAGCTCAAGACCGAGAAACGTTGAATTTCTCGTTGTTAGGATAAGTTATCTTTATAGATGAACTGGATGGAGTGTTGAACACACAATTTTGAAAGATTATGAATTGTCATCGAGAAATTCTTGAAAAATTGTGTTCAACTTTTTGAAAAACCAGATGTTAGAGGACTTCTCTTCTAACGGTAAGGGTAAGCGCACTGAAACGTACACTATCCTTTTTCTTGAGCTAAAAACATTGAATGTCTTGTAAGAACAGCTCAAGACCGAGAAACGTTAATTTTCTCGTTGTGAGGATAAGTTATAAACCTTCCTTTATTTGAAGTCCGGGTTATGTACTGACATTTGCACATAAGCCATTTAGAAAATTAGAAATGACATGTTTTGAAACTATTTGCAAACTCTCGCTCGAACTTCATTTACACACCCGTGTCAATGTTAATCGACATTTCTAAGCACGTAAATGTTATCGATTCCAAGAGACATGTCGAGAAGAATCTTTTTGGAAATTTTCTGTTTTTATGATTTTGTATTTTCTTTTTGAAGTTTTATATTTTTGTATTTTGCTTTTCTCAAAAATATGTACATGGTGATGTTTGATGATGATGTCAAGCAGTCTCATTTGTCAGAACCTCCAGTTCAGCTGGAGTCAAACATCTCATACCAATCCTTCTGACAAGATACTTAAACCGATCCTCAGGAAGGGCTTTCGTAAACATGTCAGCTAATTGGTATTCAGTTCTGACAAAATATAATTCAATTATACCATTTTCAACATGTTCCTTTATGAAGTGATACCGAGTATGGATGTGCTTTGTCCGTGAGTGTTGTACTAAGGCGGTATGCATGAGATTGTATGGCTGACTGAGAGTCGACAATACAACGGTTTTTTGTTGTATTGAAGCAATAATCTTGAAAGTTGTGTCCCATCCTCATTACTTGAGCACAACTTGAAGATAACGCCACATACTCTGCCTCTGCTGAAGACATTGCAGTGCAGTTTTGTTTCTTTGAAATCCAGCTTACAAGTTTATCACCAAGGAACTGTATCTCCATAATGTGCTTTTTCGAGTATCAAGGCATCCGCATTGATCGAGCGTCTGAAAATGCTGTATATGTTAGTTCATGCCAGAATCCTTTGGATACCAGAGTCATGTTAATGGTACCCTTTAGGAATTGAAAGATTCTGTTTAACCTCCTTGAGGTGCTTTTGAGTTGGTCTGTGCTTGATAACGTGCACAATAGCATATGCTTGCACTACAGTCTGGTCTAATAGATGGAAGTACATGGAGTGAACCCGATTTCTACCTACGATAAAAAGATTGGTTACGGGTTCTTCCACTCAAACTATACATTCTTAAGTTTGGGTTATGTAGCCTGTGGTGTACCAATGGCGTGTATTTGTCCATATTTTGCTCTTTTTCAGTATTTCTAAAGCGTTACTTGGCCTGATTGACTAAAAATACACTTTTGGGGACTGGTGGATCTGAAAAGTCCTAAAAAGAAATTTTCATTTCCCCCTATTAGGAACATTTCAAAGCTACTGGTGCATAAATTTTTCAAATCGTTTTGAATATTTAGGACTTTGTTCGAGTCCAAAAATTATTGTCATCACAACGTATAATTTGCACATAGCTTGAATATCACTTACCCCGTATTTTATCCTTTGAATAGAGTTTGGGTCAATTGTACCTTTAGTAAAGCTTTGGACATCAGGAGGTTGATAGTTCAAATTTTCGTACCAGGCTCTTGGGGCTGGCTTATCCATACAAAGCTCCTTTAGAAGGTAGACCTTTTTCTGGTATGATCGATCAACGAAACCCTTCTGGCTGACAAACATAAACCTCCTCCTTCAGTCTGGGACCATTAAGAAATGCGTTTTCACGTCCCATCTGATAGATTGAATAAGACTTCGTGTGTGCTTGTGGGGCAACAAAAATCCGAACTGCTTCCAAGCAGGCAACTTGGAGCAAATATTCTCAATTCAATTACCCTCTTCATGAGCTTAACCTTTTGAACAAGTAGTGCTTGTTGCGAATTACACAAGTCGTGCTTTGTTGCGAATTACAGTCTGATCTTCATCCTTCTTGTTCTTCCATAACCACTTTAGCTTTATAATCATCTTGCCAAATGGTTTGTCGACTAGTTCCCAGACTTTTAGTCTGTCGAACTGATGAAGTTCATCCTGCATTGCTTCGATCCATGCAGAATCAGCCATTGCCTCCTTAATGTTCTTCGGTTCAACAATACTCACCGTGAGCGCGAACATACACATTTCAGGATCTGTGGCAAGCTGTCGTCTTGTTTGAACTGGCATGGTTGGATTTCCACGAACTTGTTCTAATGGATGATCTCTGGTCCATCGGTAATCATGACTTTGTGGTTGAAATGAATGCACATTAGTATTATCAATGTTGCGTGAGGAAGACTCACCAATTTCTTATACCCGTGTACAAAAAGGATTGATAAATTCATCTTCTTGAAACGATGCATTCGGTGCTTGATCATTGTTGTTTTCCTCAGCGAGACCGTGTGTTGGATTGTAATATTCTTCAAGTAAAGGACTGAAGAGAAATTCTAACCCTTGTTGTGACGAATCTGTCTTTTCTGCTGTAGGAACAACATTTTGTCTTGGGGGCACGGGGTCAGAGTTGTCATAATCTGACGCCTTTTGTCCTTGAGGAACGAGGCCTGAAGAGACATTTTCAACAGACATCTCTTGTCGTTGTGGTGCGAGGTCTGAACTGTTGTGATCAGACATCATTTCTTTGATTTCATCAAACTTGATATGAATGGACTCAACTATCAAGCGTGTTCTCTTGTTGTAAACACGATATCCCTTCGACTGAGTAGAATATCCCACCATGACACATGGATCCCCTTTTTCTTTCATCTTATCCAGATTTTCCCCATCTCTAGTTATGTAGCAAGTGCAACCAAAGATGTGAAGATGTTTTATTGAAGGTTTCCTGTCATTGATGATGTGATATGCCGTCTTTCCATGAGTGGATATGATGATTGATCTGTTCTGAGTATAGCATGCGGTTGCAACTGCTTCAGCCCAAAATGATAATGGAAGCTTAGAAGCTGAAAGCATTGTTCGAGCAGCCTCAACCAGAGTACGGTTTCGTCTTTCGACAACGCCGTTCTGTTCAGGTGTTCGAGGAGTGGATGTTTGATGTTCAATGCCTTCTTCTTTGAAATAGGCATGGAGTGTCTTGTTCAAGAATTCCGTGCCTCTGTCCGTACGAACAGTAATAACTTGAGCTTGAAGATTGCGCTGAATCATCGTGAGAAAGTCTTTAAGAACTTCTGGTGTTTCATCCTTGGATCGTAGAAAAAGAGTCCAAGTGTATCTTGAATAGTCATCTGATACCAATTGTAGGAACCCGATTAACCACTTCACTTCATAACCCGAACACGAAAACAAGAAAAGAGAAGGAGAGAGAGACGAAATAGAGAGAGAGGAGATAGAGAGTTGAGAGAGAAAAGAAAATTTAGATTTTTAGAATTAGATATTTTGAAAAATAAAATATCTATATATATATTTAGATATTTAGAAAATATCTAAATATATATATATACCCCTACACATTTAATGTGACGCGCGGGATATTTAACTAGGACCCGGGCTCGGGTTTTGCTTGGGATTAAACCCAAAACATATACAATATTAGATTATCTATCGAGCCCGATTCCCGATAATATTTAATTACAACATTAACTAATTAAAGACCGAAGCTCCATCGTAACGAACGAAAACGTAAAAAACGAACGAAAACGTAAGAAAGCGTACACTGACTTAAGAGAATGTAGAAAACGTACAAAAACGTAAAAAACCGATGAACACGTTAAAAAAACGTAAGAATACAGACGGAACCTGACAAAAACTTTAAAACGGACGAAAAACGTTAAAAAACCCTGCCGAAACGTAAATAAACGGACGAAAACGTAAGAAAACAGGCCAAAACGTAAAACAGATGAAACCGTAAAAAACGGACGAAAACAGACTAAAACGGACAAAAACATAAAAAAACAGGCGAAAATGGAAAAAAACAGAGTAAAACTGTAAAAAACCGCCGAAAACGTAAAAAACGGCCGAAAATGTAAGAAACCAAACGAGAACGTAAGAAACGGACGAAAACGTCTGTAAACGTATAAAAACGGACAAAATCGTCCAAAAACGTATGAAAACGTTCGAAAACATATAAACGTAAAAAATGTTGAAATTAGATTATATCATTCTTTAAGAAGATCTAACTAATTAGGGTATTGGGCTTTTGGCCCATTCTTGAGACCTATTTGACTCATTCTTGATTTCATGCAAAGAATAAGGTGACTCATTTGGGCCCATCACTCTGGTTTCACTCCTCCTAGTCCAACGTTAAATTTACCCAACATAACTTATTTTTGTTTCAATGGGTTTGAATTGCCGGATCTACTTTTTAGAGGTGTTTCCTACTAGCATAGGTGCTATGTCATATAGATTTAAATAAAGATATACAATCACTAATTTCAAATGTTGTATAGAGATTAATTAAACACAAAAGTTAGTAAACAAATAACACTGCAAAAAACGAAAATTGCATTTGGCATATGCGTATAGAAACCACAATATTATGAAAACTCGTTAGACTATGAAATGAAATTCAGGCTCAAACTAATACTCAAGGTCGAACACAACTCGCTCACTACTTTAGTGTTAACATCCGAGATAGCATACATCGGCCGACGAGGCGACTTTACAAAAAGAAACACAACAAAAACTATGGACTAGATTTGTAAAATACTCTAACTCCAGGGTACAATATCAGCAAACAATTCAAACTTTTGTTTGTGAAACTAAAAAAAACTTTTGTTATTTTTTTTGACACACCAAAACCTCAATTTTCCCATTTTCACACACATTGTGTGTGTTTTTGACCAGCTGCTGAACCAGTCAAAGGCAGGTAAAAATGATATATTTTGATAAACACAATTATGGGTTATTAGATTGATATTTATTTATTTATTTGTAACAAACAGATCAAAGAAGAAGAAATGGCGGATGGAGATAACCCATCACGGTATGTGAAACTGAACAAAGATCAAGCGCCTGTTGAGATCAATCCTGGTGAACTTAATCAGCCCATTGATGTCCCTCAGGTATATATATAATTCTTGTTGGATCTGTTGAAATTAGGGCTTTTCAGGTTAATTTACTAGTAACGTATTGAACAAGTTATTGATTTGTATTGAGATCTGGATGTATATATGACATTGTAAGGAAACGCGTCTTGTGACTATCATAACTAGAGGTATCAAGTTTAATTCCTGCTAGCTGCAAAAGTGACCACCTGACCTTACTTAATAAGGAGGGGTTTACTTGGTTTTAGGGCTGTAAACGAACCGGAGGCTTGTTCATCTTCGTTCGTTTAATTTTAACCGGACAAATTTTCTTGTTCATGTTCGTTCATTAAGAAATGAGGTTGTTCGTGTTCGTTTACGTTCGTTCATTAAGAGATTAAATGAACGTAAACGAACGAACATAAATAAACCTATGAAGGCAAACAAAAAGAATATTATGTGTGTTCTTTTGTTTGTGTATACCAAATGTTTAAAGTACTTTGATATAATAAGATATACGACCATAGACAAATAAACGAATAAGTATAAATTAACGAACTAGACTTTTGTTCATGTTCATTCATTATACTAAACGGAAATAAAATCTTGTTCATGTTCATTTATTTAATAAATAAACGCACGTAAACAAACTTTTTGCCGCATGGTTCATGAAATGTTCACTGAACGTTTGGTTCATTTACAGCCCTACTTGGTTTGAGTTTGTGTGGCGGTACCCTGTAGATTAGTTGGCCAAAAGGTCAGAAATCATCATGGTTACCCAAAAACAAAATAGAAAAACATTTTTATTCAAATGGGTTAATAAACACTATTTTCTGATTATTTGGGTTGTACTAACAAAGTAATTAAATCTACTCCAAAACTGCATTTTGCGTTTCGGAGTAGATTATTTGTGTTTGCGAAATGTAGAGAGTTAGAAACTAGTGTTTTCGGGAATTATCTGTGTTTTCAGATAGACAAGACGCAGCTTTGAAAGAGTAGGTTAAGACCTGATTTTTGAAAATAGATGTTGAATCAGTGAATTGTAAATTATCTAATCATGTGGTTTTTGATAGATACTAGTTTAATAAACCACTTGAAAGTTGAATTAGGTCTTGTTGGTGTGTTATGGGGGTTTATTTTTTTGATGCAAGAAAAAAGATGCAGTAGTTTTATAGACTTGTTTTGAAATAAAAAATGGATTTTACTTCTTTCGTAGTTGCAGTACCTATTGAATTTTTCGACATCCACAAAAATATATATTTGTATGAAGTATTGACGCTCTTTATTAATCAGAGGGGAAATAAAAAGGAAAAGAAAATAGAATCTTGTTTTTTTTACATATTATGGAATTATTTTTGTTTTAATAAAATGATTACTTTTGATCTATGTAAATTACCGAGCATATAGACAAACGTTTTATCGTAAAGTAGGTGGGGAAGGATAGAAATGAACCTAAAAGGATGATGAAATGGCTAAACAGAAAGCATAAAGAGGTGAATGCAACGTTTTAAAGACATTGATGGCTTCCTTTCTCATGCTTGTTTCTTTTCTTTTTGGGTAACCATGGTTTCCGACCTTTTTGGCCGACTAATCCACGGGGTTTGAACCCACCGCTACACAGACTCAAACCAGGTAAAGCTCTACCTTTTCAAGAGGTTGGTGTGGCCACTTCAAGCTTGTTTCTAAGTGTTCTTCTTGAGGTTTTGTATGTTAGGCCTTTCTACTCTGCACATGTGGGTTGGTGAAATGTCTGTGAAGGAATTTGTTTTAGATTTGCTATCCCCTAGGCACATGTGCTATATATTGGTTGGCTAAATTGAACCTGACTAGTTTTTTTATTACGCTTTAGAAGTTCATTGGGTTTTGTTTGGACCATCCGGTGCTCTGATCTTTTGAGTACAACCCCAAAGTCCCACCTCTCTTGGGTTTTCAGTATGTACTGTATTCTTTAGGGTTCACAATTACGAATCAATCACACTACCAAGTAGTAGTGTGGCTTAGGCTCTTATCCTTTAAGTGGTGTTTTGAGTGAAATCTGTGAGTATTATAAGCGGTACAAACAATACTGTATCACTGTCACTTGCTTGAACATTTACATGAAGGTCTGATTTAATACCAGTGGTCGCATGGAATGTCGCAATACAATAGGTTCCAAGTAAATTTGAATTAGAGAAAATTCTATCAAGACATATATTCTTTTATTTCTTCTTATGCAACAAACCATTGACAAGACTGAAGAAAACATCTGGAACATGAATTATTATAGTATTATGTAGTTTTATGTTGTTATGTTTATGAGTGAGCGTTTGTGAGTGGCTGTCATTCGCAAGATTTTCAGCTACATTACATATTTGTTTTTTGTTAGCTTATATCCTTAACATCATAAGCAATCGAAGAAATTACTTTTTGGTGTAAACATGAATATTCTCTGGAATATGACGGAACCCTTAGATCAACCACTTTGAACAGTTAAAGTTGAAAGTCTATCTCTAGCCCCTAGAAGCGCTACCTTCTCACAATTTATTACAACCCAAGCCATAATATTCGAAAAGTAAATGATAATACCTTGCTACCTCTAATATTTTTCAGCCCGGGTATATGCACTATATGTGAAATCCAACTATGCCACTACCCCATAGATAATCAATATGAACATAATGTCCATGTTAATAGTAATATACGGGATAACAGGAACCAGATCTTCATGGGTACAAGTTTACAGACAAGAGTGTATTTGATATACTTGATTATCTGTTAACGTATCTACATACTTCCAAAGAGCAACGAGCTTCTTGTTTGATATTCTGTTAGTTAAGTGTTCGAATATTACATATATATTTTTCTACAAGTTGCTGACATCTGTTGACTTTACCGATCTTGCAGCTGAATGTTCGCAAGTGCAATGAATGTGGGCAGCCTTTACCTGAGAGCTTTGAGCCTCCTGCTGTTGAGCCTTGGACAACTGGTATATTTGGTTGTGCTGAAGATACTGAAAGCTGTAAGTTTTTTTCTTTGTTGGTCATCATATTTGAGTTGTGGTATTCTTTGTTACATCTTAGACGATCATTCTGAATATTGGATACAAATGTCATAGAAGGAAATTATCATGCATGTGGCCACATAAGCGTGCATTATATCACTGAACTTGTACAATTGAGGTAGCGACGAACATCGTGTGAACATAAGATTCATGCAACTATATGTTATATAACTGTAGTTTAAATATACGTGGCACACATGTTAGATGATTTCTCCTAATATGTCTTCCACAACCCAACTTTGTGCATCGTGTCCATTATTTACACTTTTTAAAGTGCCTTTGCTTGCTGGATTACAGAGGAATTATTTGTTACTAATATAAGACACATTTCTTGACAAGTATATATTTTCTCTTTTTCGCGGATCATGCATATACATCAAGAAATCACTTCCTTATTTGGTGCTCATTTCCCCTTCTCTGCAATATAATACTCATTGAGAGAACATTCTGAAGAAGTTGATAAAAGTGACAAAGTTCTTAGATCCCATGTCCCTTCTGAAATGTGCATGTCTCATGACACTCTCTACTTGTGTATTGGGTGAATAGCTACGTATCTGATATCATGCTGCTAGCTAAATTTCCTGGTCTATTACATCTTCAGGCTGGACAGGACTTTTTTGTCCGTGTGTTCTCTTTGGGCGTAATTATGAAAACTTGAGAGAGGACTATGCTTCTGCCAACACTGCTTGTGTTCTTCATGCTATTTTCATTGAGGGTGGTCTGGCACTTGCTGCAACTACAGCAGCATTGCATGGGGTTATTGACCCGAGGACATCCTTTCTCATTTGTGAAGGGGTCTTGTTTGGTTGGTGGATGTGTGGTATATACACTGGAATTGTTCGACAAATGCTACAGAAGAAATATCATCTCAAGGTAATTGCAACATAACCTGTGGCTGTAATATTTACCCGAAAGTTGGTTGTTAATTTTGACCCAATATACTTTTGAATGGGTTGATCTGGGTTATGTTTTATCATTAATGGGTCAAATGAAAAGCTATTAGCTAAAAAGGAAACCACTCAAATGGGTTGAACGTAACCTGATGTGTGTTTTGATGCGTGCAACCTCTTAATCACTTTGTTCAAATGTTTGATTATTACTATTGTAATAATAAACTGTAGTTTTCACTACATTTAACACTTGAGTCTGCAAAAAACGAAATTTGGTTCTGGGTCATATATAACCTACTCTGTACAAGTATTACTATGTTATAGCTGTTTGCTCGTTTGATTATGCAGAACTCACCGTGTGATCCATGTTTGGTGCACTGCTGCATGCATTGGTGTGCTCTATGTCAAGAACACAGGGAGATGAAAGGACGACTCTCTGATAACTTTGTGATGCCAATGACCCTAGTCAACGCCCCTCCTGTCCAACAAATGAACTCTGGTCAAGACAACCAAGACTCGTCTTCTGCTGCACCATCATCCTCTGCAAATGGCCATGAACATCATACCAACATGGAGATGCAACCAATTTGAGAGCATTATCTAGCGTTACAAACTTACATCTATGAAGTTACTTTTGCACACAAAATTAAATTGGTTGGTTATGTTTTGTTCATTGGTGATTGATAATAGGAAATATGAACTTATTTTAGGTTTGACTCTTCAGATTTATGATGATTGGTGTCTTATACTTTTTGGTGAGCTTTAATGACTATTTATAGATACCAATGACCAAGTTGGTGTTATTAGTTATGTTATTGATAATTAACTAGCCATCTATTGTCGCGAGAAGAAGATAGAATGAATCACATCTGCCTCAAGCATCCTTATAGGTCTTGGTTAAATCATATGTTAATACTTATGAGTAAAATAATTGCTACTTACGATCATAATCATCAGTTTTATAGCAATTGAGTGATTGCTTTTGATTTTTTTAGCACTGATTAGAAGTGATTGAATTTGAAGAAACCTGTTACTAATTGTCTGAAAAAATCTTCTTTGTAGCGTAAAATAATTTCCTCATTTAAAATTATCGAGCTTCTATGGTTGCGTTATAACGACAAAAGTTTTGCTATGGGCACACTAGAGGGTTTCCAAATGTTGTATAATCTCTTCATCCCATGTGTATAGGCTAAATGGAAACTCATATAAAACAAGCTTCCATAAAAAGTGAACGTGTGTTTTGACTGGTAGTAATCTATAAATTTTGTGTAAGTTGATAAATATCTAACATTATTATATGAGTACGTTGTGTTAATCGCTAAAAGTGTGAAATACCTAAGAGCACGTGGTATCATAATGTCATCCTTACTGTGTCACGGGACGACACCAAATATCATTCCACATATCATATCCGGTATAATTATACTCAGTATCGTAGGATGACACTGAGTGTCATCCCTCACTTCACCTCAGTGAACATAACCTTAGTGATCATAGTGTCATGATCAGCGTTATTGGCAACATTATGTGGGCGACGCTGCTTTTCAAGATGTGTGTTTGTATGTGTCTCTTTTGAGTGTTTAGTGGTTCAGTTTTCATTGTTACGACACATAAAGTGGATGGACTCATTTTTCAACGATAAGGAGTAACTTACTCTTTGAGCGCAAGGCGTCATGCAAGTTATAGCATCATGTTATTTATAGTCATTCTTGCTGCCACGTCACTTTTTTCATTTAGAACTAAGTAACTACAACTTAACTCAAAAATAACCTTCCTACATCACTAAGTTATATGACACCCCGTGGACGGCACAAGGACTATGACGCCGTGTGAGGTGTCGATGGGCACCATAAAGTCGCACCATAGGGTTATAATGCGTCGTATAACTTCCGACACCATGTGCTCTTACTCCAGATCTCTAAGTACTGAAACTGTAAACAGACAAAACCACAAGTACCACAAAACAAACAAAATCTTAAAACCTTATTATCCGGAAAAAAGAAAAAAAAAACAAAGATATCATTAAAAATGAATCCTAAAACCCTGTCACTGACATCCTCATTCACCCCAATCCATCATCTAAAACCCATTTCAAAGAAGCTTCATCACAATTCGGGTCGGGTCAAACCCATTTGCACATCACAACCAGACATTGAAATATCTGTACAAGGAACTGGAGCTGCTGCCCCGACCCGAGGAGATATATTTCTTGAGAAACAACAACAAATACAAAGCTTGGTTGTGGAGAAAAAGAAAAAGATTAAGAAAAAAAAAGAGTTAGTTAAGCCTGTTGTTACAGCTGGTGGTGTTAGTTATTGTTGTTATGGGTGTGGAGCTCCTTTGCAAGTTGTGGAAATTGATGCTCCGGGTTTTGTTGACCCAGATACTTATCAGCTGGTATTACTACTAAAATTTGTTTACTTTTTGGTTTTTTCAAATTTGAATCATTGGTTTGTATGGTTATATAGTCGCGATAGCCATTTGAAAATGTATCAAACTTTGCCACATTATTTGTTTAGATTTAGAAGATGTATCCGATTAAAAATTCCAAATAGATAGGATAAATACCTAAGGAAGCTAAGAATCTAATCTCCCAGAGTCGTATCCACGGCCAAGATTGAATTTGAAATTCACGTCTAAAGTTAATTGTCTTATGCTTAGTTGTCACGTTTTTTAGTTGTTTTTTAATATTTAAAATTAAAGCGAGCTAAGATATCTAATGAAAAGAAACTAATAATAATTCTAAGACATATATCTAGAAAATAAACTACTGAAGCAAGCAAAAGGCAAGGATCTAAAAACGTATATATACACTAAGAATAATGTTCAAATTCAATACATTTCTAAAAAAAAAAGCAAAGATATTATAAACCACACGGCAAAAAGGAACAAGGGCAACAAAGGGGCTCCAAGGAGGAGAACCCACACAAAAACAAAAACACCAAAACAATGAAAAACACCAAAACAAAGGCAAACTAAGTATCTAGAAGCTCATTAGGGCGAAGAATCCAATTGGCCCACGACCAAAACAAAGACTGCATAACTCTAATATCTAGAAGCTCGATTATGGCGTAGATATACTAATGGCCCAATGAAAAACGATTCCTTAAGGAAGCCCTAATATTTGAAGTCCCATAACTCAGCGCGCGCGGATGTTGGCAGATAACGAAACACGGTGCTGGGAACAAAATATCATCACAGCAAAGCAAGCGATTTCTCATATCATCCAGGATCACATGTATAATAACGGTTTCTCCAAGCCCAAACACTCCTGCAATGTGCGAACCCAAACCATATTAGGCTTTAAATAACCTTGGGCTTTCCATTGAGTTAGAAAAGAAGCCTGAGCGAATTCACATGCAAGAGACATCCCTAAAAAAGAAAAAATGAAATTGTAAAATAAAAGAAAGGATTGACAATAAAGGAGGAAACAATCCACAACCCCGGATTTTTCCAACCCAAATAAGCTTATCTTACTAGAACAGAAACAGAAAGCAAATGTTCTTTGATATCTACAGTCAGTGCTTCCACAAAAAAAGACAAAAGAACCGAGTCCAAAGTGGAAAAGTACCTTACGACAGCTTACAACTTCCTCTAGTCGGGAGTACATTCCAGGCTAACCTCCAAGCAACAAAAAAATTTTACTTTTGACGGGACCCATTGAGTTACACAAACAAACTTAGGATAATCAACGAAGGAAGGTGACCAAACATCTTTTTTTTGAATAATGGAACATAACAAAGAAATCACTGAGACGAGCGAAAATGGGCGACCATGAACTCTCGATGTTCCAAACCCATTCATCCTCCTTAGAAGTATCAAAAACGAGACCATCCATAAGACTAAGAATGGAGGAAATATCACCTAGAGATCGCCCGATGGGCTGCCTGCGCCACGCCCAATTAGCAGCCCAAGCCCCATTAGAAAAGGTCCAACGCTCAGCCACCGAACAAGATTTGTGCTGTTCCAAGGCGTAAAGGCGTGGAAATCGATCTTTTAAAGGGCCAGAACCTTTAATCCAATTATCAAGCCAAAAGAGAGTGTTTGTACCATTACAGATTTTTCTCACCATAATCTCATTGAGATCAATACCAAAGCGATTCAGATTTGAGCAACATTTGACGAGAGAAACCCACACACCAGATTTAGCCGAAGACATATCATTTACATCGAAACCTCCTTTCAAGCCATGAAGATCTGAGATAACTTTGCACCAAAGAGCATTAGAATCATTAAAAAATCTCCATTTCCATTTTGCGAGAATCCCCATGTTTTTTGCTTTAAGACTTCCAATTCCTAAACCTCCATCTTCTTTATCCAATATCACTTTGTCCCAACAAACCCGAGACATCTTTTTTTTCACCTTCATTTGTACCCCGCAAAAACCGCCTTCTAATTGACTCAAGGCGAGATATGACAGCTTCCGGGGCTTTGAAAATAGAGAAAAAGTAAAGAGGTAAGCTCCCGAGAACTGACTTTACGAGTGTAAGTCTACCCCGAACAGAGAGAAGCTTAGCTTTCCACATGGAGAGTTTATTAGAGAAACGGTTAACCACCTCATCCCAAGCCTCGATTTTCCTCATATCTTTACCCACCGGAAGGCCGAGATAAGTAAATGGCAGAGAGCTACACGAACAATTAATTGATCTAAAGGAACACCGATACCAAAAAGCTGGCATTTCACCAAATTAATTTTTAGACCTGAAACTTCATGGAAGCATTTAAGAATATGAACAAGGCAAAGCGCGTTAGTTTTAGACCACTCCCCAAAGAACAGTGCATCATCCGCGTATTGAAGTAAAGAGATATTTGTGTCATTTTTTGCGAGAAAAAGGCCTTTAAAAATTCCTTTGTTACAGGATTCTATCATCATAACTTGTAGAGCTTCTGCAATAATTAAAAATAGAAAAGGAGACAGGGGGTCTCCTTGCCGAAGACCACGTTCCATAGAAAACTATTTAGACGGCGAGCCATTTTAATATCCATTATCCCCAGGGGATAATGTACATGTGAGTATGTGACCAATTATCTAACTTTTATTTTTACTAAAGCAACCACTCGTATATTTAGACTACTTTAAACGTATTAAAGTATGTTAAAAGTATCTTTTAAACAAATACATGTTGCTGATGTAAATGCTGTTAGAGACGATAAGTACAGTGTTACTTTTTCTACACGATTAAGTAAACAACTATCGTTGAGTCAGGCAATAATCATATTTGTGTTTGAAATTTGGATAATTGTTTCCCGATTGGTTTGTGATGATTGAATATTGATATTGTTCCAATTCGGTTTATTTCAAAGAAGGATAAAAGCATAACTAGGTGTAAGTTACCCCTCTAGAAATCAGAATTCAAGAATAATATAAAAGAAGCCAAGATCATTTATAAATAAGATCATAATGTAAGCATTTGGCTGAACCGTGTTAATATTGCGTTCATTGTTGAGGCTATGCATGATTAACTCTTGCAGCATTCACTTATATTGCTAAAAAGATCCATAAGCATGCTTTTTTTAATGTAATATTGTCTTGATTTACTGGGTGTGGTTTCTTACAAGGATGGTCATTGTGCAGAAAAAGAAGCACCGTCAACTCAGAACAGTTCTGTGCGGTAGGTGCCGCCTATTATCTCATGGGCACATGGTCACTGCTGTTGGCGGCAATGGTGGTTATGCAGGTGGAAAGCAATTTGTTACGGCAGAGGAGCTTAGGGAAAAGTTAACTCACTTACGGCATGAAAAAGCATTGATTGTAAAACTGGTGAGGCCATTTAGGCCATTTAACCACTTAGGGGGTGTTTGGATGCGCAACTTCACCAGTAGTTATGATTTTTGTGATTCTTTTGGGGGATTATTTAGTTCTAATAGTTCAAGGTTGTATGCTTAATCACTTGTAGGTTGATATAGTGGATTTCAATGGCAGCTTTTTGGCTCATGTGCGTGATCTTGCGGGTGCAAATCCAATTATATTAGTTGTGACTAAGGTACCATTTTCTGTTTTCCATTCAGTGGTCAAAATTGATCTTTGTTCTTGCTACTTCTTCTTATTATGTTTATTCTGTTGATCAAGGTTGATCTTCTTCCAAAAGGGACAGATTTCAATTGCGTTGGTGACTGGGTTGTGGATGCCACCATGAGAAAGAAGCTCAAGTAAGTCTTAACCTCTATAACCAATACTAGAGTGAACATGCTGTATCTGTAATCGACAAAGGTCGAACAAGTAAAATCTAAAACGTTAGCTATCAAACTGACAAGTAAAAAGTAGCTCAAATAATATTTAAGTCGTCTCTTAGCAGCTATTTGCATGCTTGTTTCTTCTCTAATTTTCTTTTTATCTTAATATTCTTTTTTTTCCTTTTGCATTTTCTTGCAGTGTCTTAAGCGTCCACTTGACAAGTTCTAAGTCATTGGTTGGAATTGCTGGAGTTGTGTCTGAAATTCAGAAGGAGAAGAAGGGCCGTGATGTGTACATTCTGGTTAGTAATTTCGTTTCAAGAACACTAGGATTTTATGTGCTAAAACTTAATAAAAGGTCAAATTAATAGATCTTTCCACCATTAAAACTTTATAATTTATACCAATTTTTTTGCCATATTTTGTGGGTTATCATTTCACCCTCGCATCAAGTGACCTGAAAAACGAAATTCTTGAAAGACCACAAGATACTGGACCTCATTGTTTATCTTCTATGCTAGCATTTAGTTAAAATAGCATTGACATCTTTGTTTGCTTTCTTTAGGGAGCAGCAAATGTTGGGAAATCTGCCTTTATCAACGCAGCATTGAGTAAGTTACTTTTGGAGTCAAGATCCGAGCTTGTTACATGTTTTATTTGTTTGCCTTAAAACAAGCAGGTTACTTATTTATTTTATGAAAGCGTTTATTTCCAGCAAAACTTAAAGTTGTTTTAGTTTTGACATAGATAATCCCAGCTTTGATCAAACCTTTTCTAAACTTGGTGAGAAAATGGATGCTTGGATAACGGAAAAATATATGGGCCGGTTGGGCTGACACAACACCCTTTTATACATTTTCTGAGTTTTTAGTAAATCATTAGTGTGCTAAAGTATAAAATAGTCTAACTTTTCTGATCAAATTATTTTGGACCTTTTTATGTATTGTAACGCGCATATGATGATTTAAACGTGTTTACTGCTTTCATCCGATGTGACCCGTCTTCTTTTTAGCAAAATCCTTTAGCTCAACTCATTTGACTAGTAAGTTTAACCAAAATAAACCCATTTACGTGTTAATGGGTCGAAATTGCCACCTGCCTTTTATGATGATGTGGTATCCATGTGATGCTAATTACGTTTAAGGACTATCGTCATGTAACTTTGGTAACTGTAAATTCCAGAGATGCTTTCATATAAAGATCCTGTTGCTGCAATGGCAAGAAAATACAAACCGATACAATCTGCTGTTCCCGGAACCACAGTGGGCCCCATTCAAATTAACGCTTTCCTTGGAGGAGGGGTATGTATTTTGCTTCCTTTCTTCCACGTTCCACGATTTATAATTATACAAACGTGTCAAATAAAATATCTATCGCTTTTTAGTAAAATTATATAATGTCTTGAGTAAAAAATGCATAGATTAAACGATATTTCTTAAATTCAAATAATACTAGCGCTTTTAACATATCCAGAAAGTGTATGACAACACCCGGATTCAATCTCCTATCACAGACACAACTGCAGTGGATCACCTCACAAGACTTTGCCCTGCCCTTCGCTTCTCCAACAGAGGGGAGTCACGGCTTAGAGGATCAATCATTTTACGGTAAGTACAGTTTTGTTCTTCCCATCAAGCCTTATTCTATGAGCGGATAAAGTCTATTACTGATTGGTTTTTTGATAGAGTTTGGCAAAAAGAGACAATTTGTGTCAACAACGCCTGTAATGAAACAGGCCCTTTAAGTCGAGGGGGCTACCTTAAACACTTAATTTCCTCATTTCTGTTTTCTTTCTTATGAATTCTGTTAATCATTTGGTCGTTGTTTAAGTATAATAAAGAATAACACGTTGGGTTAGCTAGGTTTGAGGTTCGAATGATACACCATAAAATATGGTCAAACATTGCCACCACATATTTTCTTTTATATATTTTTTTATTAGTTTTTACGGGTGAATTAAAATGTGGGTATTCTCATATACCGCACGTCCTTGAATACTACTCGTTCTTATATATTTATATTAGACATTAACAGAAAGATACAGTTTTCGGAACAATGGCAAGTGAGAAAATGGAATTGATGCTTAACCGGGGTTTTCTTACTCCATACTAGGGGAGAGTCTTGCCCGGGTTGATATTTTAAAGGTATTCAGCTTTTTAACTTTCCCTATCCATACAGTTGCCTGTTGCCATATATTTCATTTTTGCCATATATTACATCTACCTAGGTAGTCAGAATCTTTCTTATCGTCAGAAGCGCTATCCAGGAAACATGTTTCAACAAACATTTTTATGGCACCAAGCTACTAAAACTTCCTATTGTTACCACACAAATAAAGCACGATGACATATTACAAGGTATGTTATTACTTCATCTTTATTTTGTTTTGTGTTTTGAACATTTCACAATTAAGGAGGTAATAAAAACGTAGGGTGATTCGGGTCAACTACAGACACTAAAATTACCAAGCTTTGACCCCTTTAAAAAAAACCCAAGTTTATTAATCGTCTAAGAAGAGGATACATCTCAAACACACGATCTTCTATCACCGACTTAACCCCAACTTATCTACTTATCTAACATTTTGTGTATTACGACTCACTATGACTCCCGCATACAAATTTCACATCTTTTTGTGCTAAAACTTTAGCACTAAAACTTTAGCACCCCATATTTTGTTTATCCAATTGTCTTTGTGACTTATTCTAGTCATCAAGATTTTCCTAGACAGGAAGAGTTCTTGTGGATTCTGTCGAATTTAGTATTTGACCTTATTGAAGCAAAGCTTCATTTCATTCTGGAATTGAAAAGCTTGCTTGATGAAACCTCAAGATTTTTGTCACTTGTGCAGAAAGAAGTTGGAGTTCTTTTAACACCTCCAAGTGGAGAACAAGTACCAGATTGGACAGGACTTGAGACTGTTCGTCAGTTACAAATAAGATTCGACAACACCCAAAGGTATGCATTCCATACTAGCATAGAGTAATACGGCCTTATAGCCTCTCCTTTTATGCATATATTTGGCTCATGTTATAAATCCATCTTGTAGACCTGCTTGTGATGTGGCCATATCTGGGCTTGGATGGATAACAGTTGAACCAGTTAGCCAAGCACTAAAAGAACTCGATTCAAGTTTGGTAGAAGATGCCATGGAGATTTCACTAGACGTTCATGTTCCCAAGCCAGTTGAGATTTTTGTTCGGCCTCCACTTCCGGTTGGGAAGGTTGGAGGAGAATGGTATCAATATCGAGATCTAACAGAAAAAGAAGAAGAAACCAGACCCAAGTGGTACTTCTGATATCGAGCATACAAAATTTTGGGGTAGGAGGAATGTTGTACCTTATAGTAGGGCCGCAAATGAGATGTAAGAAAATAATTATTTGATTCAAGTCTTTATATGGAACATTATTTTTTGTTCACAATGCGTTTTTAGTTTTTATTCTAGTTTCTACCAAGGCAGCGTTTAATTTAGAACATGAACAGTTATAAAAAAATACTCCGATCGAGGTTAGAGACCATCTTTGTGGTTTATTTAGTTGACCCGCGAAAGCATGTCTTATACATTAGTTGTGTGTATGAAAAGTTCAGCTAATAAAACATTGGCTAATATGTACCTTATTTTCATCTTTTAATCTAACATATCTATCCTTAAAATAAAAGGAAGCTTTGAACTAGAAAATTGTAGGGTTTTACCCTAATAAAAGGGAACCCTTCCAGAAATTCTCAACGGTCAAGGCAGAACCAAGACCGAGGAGGGGGTTTGGAAATAGTTTTCAACCAGCAATTGACGCGCCTCGGTTATTACCTCATTAGCTGCGTCATTGCCCCAAGCGCAAAGATGCTTTTGACAAATACCCAGCCCCTCTTTTTATACACCCCGCTCACTCTTCCTTTCAGTCCCTCCATCAATGTGGGATCATTCACAAATTCCAAAGACATAACTGTTTAATGAATATGCTTTTCTTCTGTCACATTGTTAACTGATTATCCAAATAAGCAATCAGAATACTAGCAACTTCCAGCATATCATATGTTGCACATATTCTAGTCTGTAGTCGACTTTAACAGAATCGAGATCCTAACTTAAAAGATATTGAATGTCTCAAATATGCCTGTGGTGACCAAAACAAGCCATTATACATATCTATACCGGACTCCATTGTTTTCTGTCAAAATTTAGTTACCAGTTCCTTGTATGAAACTGCTTAAGTCATGTCTCGCGTGCCAAGAAAGGTGAAGTGAAAAGAGCATAAGCTAATATAATGTGGCCTGGTAAGAATATATATTAGATCTCTTTGCAGTTCATGATATCGACACTGGTTTGATTATTGATAACGTATAGGGCGGAATCCGCCCTATACAAGCAAGCAGCACCTCGGCTGGCCACAAGACACTAGTCCTAACGAGGACGGGCCGGCGAAACGAGCAGAGACGGACGAGGGATAAACTTAAGCCTAGAACCGGGGAGTAAGGATCGACGACCGGGACAAATACATAAACCTTAGTTGAGCACACCTTTACCACATCCTTACAAAGATGAGAAAGCTCCAAGTCATGAATCATGTGACCCATCCGGAGTGGAAAGGAATACATTATGGGAAAGGAGTGCAGACCAAATCTTTTCATAAATGGATAAAAGGGTGAGATCCGGCGGCGGCACAACTCCCAAATGCGGCTGGATACCACACGTACAAACACGATAGCCCGGATATCAAGGTTTAAGGTACCAAGCTCGAGGCAATCACGGTATTGTCCACTGGACGTTAGCGGGATCTGCCACCCGTGATCCGGGGAAAACGACAAAGTCCTTAGCCTATAAATATCAGACATTGAACCATTTCTACTTAGGTTTTTTGGACACTTTGACTCTATTCTCTTAACTCTTGATTCCTCATAAACATACACTTACTCTCACAACCGAGTTTGATCGTGGGACCCCCTCCCACAGTGAGAATAACGGTACTCTTTCTTAGCAGACACACTCTCGTGAATCCTATCCTACCCGAGCAATAAGCGGTACCTTCTAGCCGATTGTTACTGTTGAAATAGTACTGCTAAATTCTGTATCATCATATAGTTCTATATCTGTATCAAAAGTAACAATAATAAGAATTTCAAAACCATATAAGGTTGTTTCAGTGTTACTTTTAAATTCACAATAAAATTTGTCGGTTTAACATTCCATATAATTATTCACACTCCTTATTAAGCACAAGTTAATTAAGAGTGGTTACTCGGGTTGTCACAGAAAGTGAGTATTCGATAGGTCGTGTGATGTCCAAAACCAACTTTTATTATATACTTTAACTGTCATCCAAGCGCGCAAAAAAGTTAGGTTCGAATCACTATCCCAAAATTTGAGTCCAACTCACGGCCTGGAATGGATATAATTACGACCACCAAAAAAAATTTGATGTTCTTGATACATGAATACAACAATTACATGAGTTTACGATCAACAAAAAAGCCTCCATTTTAGAAGCATACATCTCTACAAATTCCCCGTTTCAAGGCTTCAAATTGCAAATTTTTGAACAACATACCCCCTCCCTTGCACATTCCAGAGTCCGAGAGGCTAGTTGAGACAAAAGATCTGTTATCTGGTGTCCATTTTAAGTCTTTAAGAGTAGTAAATAACGTCGACAGTGCAGGTGTTACAACTCATCCCAAGTCGG
>BQNB010070909.1:0-32956 GCA_026074375.1 Tanacetum coccineum
AATCAGAATGAGGTGAGCCGTATATCGTAAGTGACTCTATACTGCTTCCGGTTTCTTTGATTTTGTGGGTCCTGATCCTTGTTATATATTTATATATGTTTATGTTTATTTATATATAAAAAGGTGTAAGTCGTTCGAGTCAATTTTTGGCGCCGCTGCCGGGGAGGCATTTGCTACGATTATTATCCGACTTTGATCTGAACTTGTCCTATTGTTAATATATCATATTAAAAAAAAAAAAAACACAAAAATATTTTTCTTTTCTTTTTATTAATACATATCATATAAAAATTAAAAAACCAAAAAAATCAAAAATATAAAAAAATTGTCCATAAAAAAAAAAATTTAAAATTCACTAATTGGTAAAATACCAAAATATAATATTCTCAACTGAGGTATTATCACAATAAGTTCCGGTGAACTATTGAGTTCCCAATCGAACCAAAGATTTAAAACTTGCCTTCTGTGAGTTTAAGGAGGGTTGTTCCTAGGAACTACGACCCAAAAGGAGAAATAAGCTTCGCGCTATTCCTACTCCTCCGCTCACCTGTGCGTTTTTCATTCTGAGAGCTACCGTGAAGTAAGATTGATTATTTGGCTTAAGTTGTCTATCTCTTGTCCGTTTAAAATAGACTGTGAATATATTTTAAATCCAAAAATCCAAAAAAAAAAAAAATTAGTGTAACTTCTTTTATTTATTTATTTCCATTTTGTGCATGCGCACTCGATCTCAGTCTCGTGAGCCGCACCCCTCACCATAAGGACCGCCAGTTGTTATCGAACCTCTTCGTATAGAATACCCAATTTCAGGAAGATCTACCGTAGAGCCAATGGCAGACAACTTCGAACTATGGCTTCAATTGCTCCAAGCACCCACCGAGGGGACGAGGACGCAACCTTAATCCTGAAATTTGTGCAAACAATTCGAGCTGAAGCATGGGTTAATCAATCTGTCCAGAACAAACAGTTGCCTTTCAGGCGTGTGGGGGTCACCCGTAAAAGGGCCGCAAGGGGGGGGGGGGGGGGGGGGCTTGACAAAGAAGACCGCAACACAGCCACATATTCATCTATCTCACATAATTCCTAATATCTCTCAATCTCTCTCTCCACTAATGAGGACCCAATGTTCCAATTACTACGATTTGCATGCTGCCATCAACTTCACACATTCTCCTATCGAGGGGCAGCCCGAATATGGCTAGAAAAAGAACCCCCTCGATCCATCAAACTTGGGACGATCTTGTTATCTACCAATTCTAACTCAATCATTTCTTCCCTCCCTCTAAAACTGACGAAATCTTCGCAATGAGATCACAGATTTCATCAGAGGTTCGATGAATCTTTTATGAGTCCCTTGGGATCGTTTCAATGATCTACTTAGGGGCATGCCACACCATGGATTCTCAGAATTGCATCAACTAGATACTTTCTATAATGCCTTGAACATAATGATCAAGGCATTCATTAACTCCGCAGCAGGTGGAAATCTTTTTGGACAAAATGCCTCGCGAATGTTTTAAAAATCATCGAGAGCAGTCCAAAGTTCGTCAACACGAGCTAAGGCAGTTGTTGTCCAAAGTAAGTACGAACTCTTCCACCAACTGTTTCATCTGAATGTTGCCTGAACTTAAGGATATGTCCGAGCATTGCTCTTAACAAGAAGAACCAACTTTCTGGCTCCAGCTCCAGCTCCTGCACCTGTCAAAGCAGTTGAGCTAAGTTGTGTTACTTGTGGTGGTGCCCATTCTCACCAAAACTGTCCAGCCACTCATGGCAACGATTATCGGGACAACATTTCTGAGTATGTGTCACAAGCCGCTGCAGCTAATTACAACCAAGTAAGCTCCCTTTCCGACCTCAAATGGTTGCCAAATCATATTAGACTCCAGGTATTCCACCCGTTCAGAACGCCAAGCTAATAAGCTAACAATTTCAATCGGGGGAATAACTTTAACCAAAATCTGGAGAGCAATTTCAACCAAACAGAGGTGGAAATTTTAACCAAGTCCAATTGACATCAGAATCAACTTCATAGACCCCAGGTTAATCAGTCTCCAGCTTATCAAGCCCCCGTTCCTCAGACACACGGTGTGTCAAAAACAGATTTTGAAAGATATGTCACGGCCAATGATGCAGTGTTGAGAAACATGCAAAACCAAGGTCAAAACCTGCAATCCCAAATGGCAAATTTGACTGACATGCTTTCAAAATTTGTTACTGCTAAACATCTTCTACTTCCGGTTCTGAGAGCTCTTCCTGTAAACCCTGTTACAACCCAAGGAAGATTTAAAAGGTATCACTACCCTAAGTGGGTTACCATCCAAGACCGAAAACATTAATCAAGACACCGAGGTGACAAAGGACACGGAAGCCGTCACTACTCACATACTACGGAACAAAGCACCGAGACGTCCAACCTCTGTTGTTCAAATTCAGTCTCATAATCGCAAATCCCTGAGCCCAATGTTGCTCTGGACAAACCTAAACCTTCATTCTCTACCATACCTTCGAGGCGTGATAATGAAAATAGCCGTAATAAGCTAATGAACAAAATCGACAATTTCTATGAAATCTTCAAAGAGATGATTTTCGAATTAGCTTTACGGATGGCTCTAGTGATTTCTTCAAATGCCCAAATTCACCCTCTGACCTCCTAAGACCTTACTTGGAAATTAAGAGAATTTTGAAGTGGCCGAACTTTCCAATGAACCCTGTCTTGCCGAACTCGATGAATGACATTGTTCGGCGTCATCTGAACAAGTTAACCTAGAAAACTTGGAGACCCCGGCAAGATTCCTGATTCCTTGGAGAATTTCCAGGATGATGAATGCTTAGCATTAGCCATCATCGGTGCTAGCATCATTCTAATGCATTTTCAGTCTGGGAAAAGCTTCACTTCCTATCTTACTCAACGTGCATGACACACGTAACTTGCGGATCGATCATATCTAAACCAATGGATTGCAAAAGACATCTCCGATAACAGTTGTGTATTTCACTTTTCCAATCCCTCCCCCCCCCCCCCCCCCCCCCGCCGACTTGTGTTGTAATTTTGAGCCAGACCCCCGAGCCTTTAATTCTCGGGAGGTCTTCCTAAAGACCACGTGCTTTGATTGATGTGGCATAAGGGTGAAGTAACTCTTAAATTGGAAGTGAAGCTTCACTTACATTTCAGATCATGACTTCGAATACTCGGCCAATATACACTCACATGACGGCAAACAAGATTGACGTCATTGATATGGCTTGTGAGGAATACTCTCAAGAAGTTCTTGGTTTTACCGATGTCATCGCAAGTGGAAATTCCACTCCGTATTATGATCCAATTGTTGCTACTTCTTCTCCTACCCTAACTCCATTTGGGGATAGTGATTTCTTGCTTCTCGAAGAAGCCGACTCTTTCCTTGGTCTAGCAGATGATCCGGATTGTCCAGCATATAATCCATTCTACTATGATCCTGAGGGGGACATTCTTATTCTAGAAGCCATCTTGAATATGAACCACACTCCCCCTCCAAGTCAAGGAACAAATCCAACTTATCTCCCAGAAGTCCGAACTGAGCTTAAGGTCTGTGAAACTAATACAGCCAATTCTTCCGTTGATGAACCTACTGAGGTTGAACTCAAGGAACTGCCTCCCCATCTCGAGTATGCATTTTTGGAGGGCGACAACAAGTTGCCCGTCATTATTGCTAAAGAGTTGGATGTTGAGGAAAAATCCGCTCTCGTAAAAGTGCTAAAGTCCCACAAGCGAGCTCTCGCTTGGAAACTTTCTGACATTCAGGTATCAACCCGGGAATATTGTACCCACAAATTCTATGAAGAAGACTATGCACCCAGCGTCCACAATCAAAGAAGAGTAAATCCAAAAATCCACGATGTTATGAAAAAGGAAGTTGAAAAACTTCTCGAAGCTGGATTGAATTTACCCTATCTCCTACAGTCCCTGGTTAGCCCGTTACATGTTACCAAGTCTAAGGGAGAATGCCCTGTGGTAGTGAAATCGAGGAAAATGAGTTGGATTCCAACTCGTTTGGTTTACCAGATGGCGAGTTGGCATGACTTTCGTAAGTTAAATGAAAGCCACCCGCAAGACCACTTCCCTCTACCGTTCATAGGACCAAATGCTTGAGAGATTAGCGGGAATTAATACTACTGTTCCTCGATGGGTTTTCTTCCGGATATTTCCAATCCCCATTGACCCCCGTGGATCTATAGAGAAAAGACTACTTTTTACTTGCCCATACTGAACTTTTGCTTACCGTCGCATGCCTTTTCGGCTTATGCAATGCTCCCAGCACGTACAACGATGTATGTTAGCAATTTTTTTCATGACATGGTTGAGTCGCGACATTGGAAGTCCATTATGGACGACTTCCTCGGTCTTATGAATCTTTCCAAAACTGCCTCTCCCTTTAGACAACATGCTTCAAAGGTGTGAAGACACCAACTTAAGTCTTAACTGGGAGAAGAGCCATTTTATGGTCAAAGAGGGCATTGTCCTCGGCCATAAGATTTCTAAGAAAGGGATTGAGGTTGACAAAGCCAAAATCGATGTCATTGCAAAATTACCTCATCCCACCACCGTCAAAGGAATTGGAGTTTTCTCGTCATGCCGGTTTTTACCGGCGGTTTCATGTCAGGATTTCTCAAAAATATCCCGGGACAATTCCCATCTCCTTGAGAAGAACACTCCTTTCACTTTTCCGATGACTTGCTTCGTGCGTTTCCAAACATGAAAGATAGACTACAAGCTCCAATCTTGATTGCTCCAAACTGGGACCTTCCATTTGAGCTTATGTGCGATGCAAGCGATTTCGCCATAGGTGCAGTTTTGGGGCAACGTCATGAGAAACATTTTCGGCCTATCCACTATGCTAGTAAGACCTTGATTGAAGCACAAACGAACTACACTACGACTGAAAAAGAGTTACTTGCCATAGTGTATGCTTTCGAGAAATTCAGGTCTTACCTCATCATAACAAAAGCATAGTGCATAACGGACCTTCGCCCTTAAGATCTCTTTGCAAAAAAGGATGCCAGGCGAGAGTGCTCCGGTGGGTTCATCCTCCCCAAGAGATTGACTTCAAAGTTATTGATACGAAAAGGAGCCGAGAACCTCACCAGCCCGATCCATCAGTCCCAATTTGAAACCCGTAGAAACGTCATATGATCCTAAGAATAAATGATATTTTTCCTCATGAAAGACGTTAAATATGGTAACCTTTCGTGGAGATTCTAGAACCCCGTGGGTTTGCCGACTTTGCAAATTACCACGCGGGTGGATTCATTATGAGCGGGCTTGTCGACCCTGCCAAAAAAACAATTTTTCAAAGATGTAAACACTATTTCTGGGACGACTTCGCCCTTCTCTTGTATGGAGCATATCAATATATTATGTTATATCGTAGACTTACCAATCTAACTCAGTGACGATTAGACGTAGCACAGCGTGTACTCACAGAGAGCACTCCAAGTGTCACTGTAGCTCTCTAAGCTTGCACACCAAACGGGCGCGCCTACCAGATGGACGACACTCTATATGTTGTCGCGGTTGAATCCTCTCCAGTCCACTCTAAGACGTCTATCAGTTCCGCCGTGTATAGTACAGCTATGCGTGGCTCTCAGTCATTCTTATCTCGGCACCATCGAGTATTGAGTCATATCTCTTTATATACGACTCGTGCCAACGGTCAGAGGGCGGCTAAATCTTCTCAAACATGCACACCAGCGACGGATAATCCTCAAAATCATCCCCTCATCCAGGAATTTAGCAGAGAATTAGCTTTCGCACTCATATGGTGCTCGACACTTGATATGATCGGCCCGGGTCCCATATATCTCATATCTGATCTACTAGAAATCCACCAATATCTTTACATAGTTCAGTCTAAAGAGCTCTTATCGATTCGACTGACTGTCAAGCAGCATTGGCGAGGATCAGAGTGACAAAGCGAGAATTGAGCACACGCCCTCAATACAAATGTATTGACCACAATTAACAGATTTTATCATAGAGAGAGATTCACTGAACAATCTTCCTCTACACTAGCCTACTAGAGAGTAAGCGAGTTTGCACCCACACACTTAGCAGCGAATCATACTCATGTGATCCGATCTGGAACCCATTCTATATCTCCTAGCGAGTGTACTATGACCTAACTAATATATCACAACACAAGGTCTATGGCGAGTAATTCACTAGAGTGTGATCTAGACCTATTCACTCCACACGATCTCTCACTCACGCTTCTATCCACACCCGTTCAATAACTAAGTCTATATGATCCAAATGGCTGTATAACAACAATTCTGTGGAGATCCATGACAAAGACAACATCCTATTAGAACAGAGACCGCAATCAGAGGTTGAACCCAGTGGGCTCTAGCCTGAGCAAACTACTCAACTCTCTGATATTGAACAGACATAGCCGTACTATCGGGGCTTTATCCGAGAAGACACAGACTTCACAGTAACACACCAAGCGGGTCCTCTACTCCGATTGCATCATTAGACTATGTGTAATACATGATGAACACAAAGGCATAGAGCTCTACATCTCTCCCGACTCTGTGGACTATGAGCAATCATCAAGAGCCTTCGAGAGGACCTTTACAAAGTGCATAAACAAGCAAACCTTCGATCCAACGGTCAGATTATCTCAGGAGACAAGACACGTCAGCAACCAGACAACAGATATATCTACTCACATGAAACTTACATGAGAACTCGATACACGACAATGTCCTATGATGACATCTCTTAGACTCATAAAGAGCTCAAAACAAAGTGAAAACGCAAGCCTAATGACTCCATAAGACAAGCGTTTACAACCAGTTTGTTTTATTACGTCACACATCGAGGTGAAATGCGATCTCCTCCTACTAGAGACCGAGAATTACACGTCATTATCGACGTCGGTGTGGCTCTTACGTATAAACTGTACGCCGCCTGGGAGAACTAGTAAGACTACCATCATCACCAAGCGACTCTGAGACGTCTATGGTTCCGACGGCACAGTTGACTTTCTCCAAGCCCAACGGCCGAATTTCAAAGTGACAATGGTCATCGGTCAATCAGTACTTGGGCAGAGACGCACACTTACCACATAACTCTCTGAGAGAATACGTCTTTAGCCACTCTCTCACTCTCAACGTATTACCTCAATGAGACATTCAACATCTATATCTCTCCTTCGTATGATTGTGAGTGCGATAGCATGGAGGCGTGAACGCAGACTCCTAACAAACAATGCGGCATCTGCCATGGTCTCGCCAGTCATGGTGATGATCACTAGTTTTTCGTATATATCATATGAAGAGTATGTTACAAAGTATCACAAATCTCAATGTTGCGTGTGTCATTCTGAGCTCTTATGAGTTATATATGAGCTATGATCACTATCTCTTCTTTCCTAATACGACCCATGATTGTATAATCCAATATGTGTTGATTATGATACAACTTCCTAGTATTTCACATTCATGGCATCATAGTTACATTTATCCCGAATATAGCTAAAGACCGACAATCATCAACTAGTCTCTAGGAACACAATTCATCAACAGAGTTCTCAACTATCCTCAGCTTCAAATAGGGCGATAATTCCCAGCTATACACGTACAAATCAATAATCCACACAAGAACGTATCTAACATTATTACTTCCTTAATTCAGGTCACTTTATCCACAACATCTAACCAAGCCCTTAGAATCACAGTCTAAATGTTACATGTATACGCTTGCAACACACACAGTTCGAAGACGTGTATTGCTATGTGTCTTACGTTTTGATGGGTGTGTGATCCCGATCTTCATAAGACTTGATTCACTTCTGATCGGATCACTACTACTTCTCCCAAGGCATATTGAGCATATCTATCTCTCTAACTAACGTAAGCCCTTTGTATCTAGTACACTCGACTCAAAAATTACAAAACATCATCTATTATAACAAATAACTAGACGATTTTTATCTAAAAGACAGAAGAGTTTGCATATGCAGGTAGACTTTTTATGTCGTCACATCATAATACTTCTTATACTTTCTTTATGTGGTCCCATAGACGAAACATACTAAAATTATAATAACTCACCCATTTCTAAATAGCGTCAATCATATTTCAAGCCTAAGCCACTCTAGCATCTAGATGTATCCACATATGGTATCTGACTTATCTATCAGAGAGTAGTATCTTCTTTGAGCATATTCTGAGATTATTTAAATAAGGTGAGCGTGAACACGAGAACAATATTAGCATATGTATTGTTAATATTCACTATCCGTGCATTCACTTGGATTGAAATAGATTCTAGTTAGAATAGTGTGCATCAAGCAATCGACATAACCTCTACTACGGCTACCTACACAGCAACGTCAACATATGTGATAGGAGGTATCTTCAACTCGCTCCCGTGAATCTGCTTGAAAATCATCACCTACATGACCATACTATATTTTCAAATTCTTACATTCAAGCTCAAAGTCAACTCTCATTGTTATGTTCATGTTCCTACACAGCGTCAGATCATCTAATATTAGGATCACCATATCGCTTATGTCACACAACTAGCTTGAGCTTCTTCACGGCGTATATAGATTTATGATATAAAAGACTGCAACTACAAAACACACTAGTCCAATGACAACAGGCCGACAATCAGCGCGTATGACCATGCAAAAATGGCATTACAACATAGTCGAGAAGAGACAATTCTCGTGCCTCACAGAGGCATACAGCAATTAGAGACATGATTAGGATCAGGTCACTGAGGTGTGATACAAGTATGAGAAAGACATTAGTCTTTATCAGAGGGAATATCTATACAGCCCACTTACCTGCACGACATTATTCTCACGATGCTGGGGTCAACACAATCTACTCTCGAGTCTCGAGAGACTGATACGACGAGATTTTTCTCAGCGGAGTTGTAAGGAGCAGTGTAAGACTTAGATGCTTCCACGTTGGCAATCTAGATCTTTCTGGTTCTCAGAGAACGAGTGCCACAACCTTTAAATACACGAGAGAGGTGGCCGCTCGCACTCTATCGTTGTGTCTTCAGCAGGTGTATTCTGAGGGGGATAATTCCCATCTCTACCTGATCAGGAAAATGGGGCAGATGAAGTCAACTACGTAGTGAGAACATCTGGGTTTATCTGTTTAGGTATATGTTTTGTTATTAGTGATGCGCTATGCAAGTAAATCTTATTACTAGTAGCATTCAAGCACATCTCTACCGAAGAGTGTCTGGGTGCTTCGATCACTCGTTATTGTACTCGAGTGATGGTCATATACTAATGCAGTATATTGAATGAATCTATAATTCAAGCAATGCGAATAGCGTATGTACTGGAGTAGGTCCAGGTTCACGCTAAATCATGTTATGTAGCTATTGAATGATGTTTGTGGTCACAAAAGAAGGGATGACTGATATTAAACGCGTGGTGTACGAGATCTAGAGTGCTGGAGTGTGAGAGGAGACTGTGGGTATGACGTTCATGACAACGTTACTCTCTGAGTACCACATACGAGGATCTGTGCTGATTCGGATTTCGTCACAGCTTGCTTAGTTTGGACATCTAATCAGATACACATCTAAGGCAAGCTTGTCCACGGAAATTGATATCTACACGCATTGTGTATTATGAAATACAAACTCTAATTCTTTGTGGTGGGGCGTTGACTGTTTGGGGTATGTATGCACAGCGCAGTAACTAGGTCTGAGCATTACAGGATGCTGTAGACAGATGTGTGACGTCAGATTGGTAGGGGTGATTTGGGACATTTAGGTAGTTCACTCTGATGTCACTACATCTGGTCTGGGGGATCTGTTGGTGATCTTCTGGTCGACTCCAGAGGATGGAATGTTTTGCAGGTCATACATAGTGCGAGGCAGCTTAAGATTGAAGTAGTAGGGAATCTTAGTCAATCAGATAAATTATTCTAATGGAGTGGGGGAGGAGGGGTGCACTTATAATTGTGTGCATCGATGTTAGCTTGTGTTGGACAGAGGTCACGGGACGGATTATAGGTGTGTAGTTGAGATGTTTGTATTTGTGGTGTATGAATTTGTGTGGGGGTGGTGTTTGGATAAGTAAAGGGGATGGGTTTTTAATATTGGGAGAGGTGTATTGTTTTGTATTGAGGTGAGTGGGAGGTGATATGGTTAGGTGTGGTTAGAGTATGGTAGAGGGAGGAAATATGTGGTTTTACAGATTTGATGTTTGGAGGGTATGAGGGGGGAAGTTTGTTAGTTAGTGGGAATATGGGAAAGTGAGTGGATATTTAGTGTATTTGTGAGTTAAATTTTGTATTTGATTATTAGGAGTATATAATATATGTGGTGTTGTGGGGGGTTTATTGTGGGATTGTGGATGGTGGGGGGGGTTGGGGGGGGATAAAAACGGGTTTATAAGGTAACATTGAGAAGGCAAATATATATCGAAGATAACTCAAACCCCATACTAGAACTAAAACACGTCCTCGTTGTTTTGAAGGGTACTACATTAATCCGAAGGCCGTTTATGAGGTATGCCCAAAAATAAAACGTTGTCGATAAGATTAAGGATTATCGATTCCCAAATGAAGCTGAAGGATGTGAAACCTGATGAATGACAAAACTGAGAGTCATCACAATCCGCGGGCAACCTGGACAATAAACAAATACAACAACATGGAAACACGGGTAATGGAAAAGACAAGCTATAACAACTCAAAACACTTATTTACACTACATACTATTACTTCTAGATGGACGATAAACTATGATAACAATGGGGTGCCTCCCACGGAAGCGCTTGTTTATGGGTCGCGATGCGTGACCCATCACAAAGGATTTATTGATCCCTTGGGGAAAGTTTGGAGACCTGAACTACCAATATGGTACGTTTCCCTCCAAAGTAACTGCTGGACGCGATGACCATGTCACTATTTTGAAATTCGGCCCGTTGGCTTGAGAAGCTCACAGTGCCGTAACGGAGATACTTTAGTGATGTTGAAAGGGCCATTCCAACGTATTTTTTGTTTGCCCGAGAAAATCTTTAATCGGAATTAAAGAGGAGGACTTCGTTCACCGATTTTTGAAAACACGTTTTTGATCTTATTAGAGTCCCATGGAGCCTCTTTGGTTTTGAGCCGTTATAGATCAAAGAGTTCTCATAGGCATGATCACGAAGTCCATTAAGTTTCATTGATTAATTTCCGGTGATCACCCGTTAAAATATTAAAAAAAATTGGGAAAATAATTCGAAAGTTTGCTTGCTTTAAGGCACCAGTAGGCTTTGTGCTCAAAGCCGCTCGAAGATGGCAATGCCTTTCCATACAACAAGCTTGTAAGGAGTACACCCGATGGGTGTTTTTGTTAAAGCAGTGCGGAAATCCCATATGCCTCATCTAGTTTTGTCCGACAAGAGGCACGGTTTATCACCTATGGTCCTTTTCAAGATACTTTTCATGCCACCATTCGATACTTCCCACTTGCCCACTGTTTGTGGGTGATAAGCGGTGAGAGAGACGATGGGTAATCCATATTTCTGCATGACCTTTGTAAAACTGGTCATTACCAAAAAATGGTGTTCCGCGATCACTTATGATTGCACGGGGAGCACCAAATCTGGCGAAGAGAGATTTCAGAAATTTGCAAACTACTCGGGCATCATTGGTGGGGAGTGCTTTCGCTTCAACCCATTTTGACAAATAGTCGACTGCCACGAGAATATACTTGTTCCCTCGTGAAGACGGAACGGGCCCATAAAGTCGATGCCCCATATGTCAAAGATTTCACAAACTTGGATGGAGTTTTGAGGCATCTCATCACGTTGTGAAGTTTTTCCTTGACGTTGGCACGAGTCACAGTTCTTGACAAACTCGTGGGCATCTTTATAGATGGTGGGCCAGAAGAAACCGGAGTCAAAGATCTTTTTGGCTGTGAGGTTTGCACCATGATGTCCCCCGGTGGGTCCATTGTGGCAAGCTGAGAGAATCTCAAGAGCTTCATTGCCGTGCACACATCGCCTGATCACTTGATCCGCACAAATTTTAAACAAGAAGGGGTCGTCCCAGAAATAGTGTTTAACATCTTTGAAAAACTTGTTTTTTTGCTGGGTCGACATGCCCTTCACAATGAATCTACCCGCGTGGTAATTTGCAAAGTCGGCAAACCACGGGGTTCTAGAATCTCCACGAAAGGTCACCATATTTAACGTCTCAAGAGGAAAACTTTCATTTATCTCTTTAGGATCATTGACGTTTTCATACGGGTTTTCCAATCTGGACAGATGATCGGCTGCGAGGTTCTCGGCTCCTTTAGTATCAATAACTTTGAAGTCAAATTCTTGGAGGAGGAGAACCCATCGGAGCAATCTCGCCTTGGCATCCTTTTTTGCAAAGAGATACTTAAGGGCGGAATGGTCCGTATGCACTATGCTTTTGTTCATGATGAGGTAAGACCTGAATTTCTCGAAAGCATACACTATGGCAAGTAATTCTTTTTCAGTCGTAGTGTAGTTCGTTTGTGCTTCAATCAAGGTCTTACTAGCATAGTGGATAGGCCGAAAATGTTTCTCATGACGTTGCCCCAAAACTGCACCTATGGCGAAATCGCTTGCATCGCACATAAGCTCAAATGGAAGGTCCCAGTTTGGAGCAATCAAGATTGGAGCTTCCGTAAGTCTATCTTTCAATGTTTGGAAAGCTCGAATGCAGTCATCGGAAAAGATGAATGGAGTATTCTTCTCAAGGAGATGGGTCATTGGTCGGGATATTTTTGAGAAATCCTGAATGAACCGCCGGTAAAAACCGGCATGACCGAGAAAACTCCTAATTCCTTTGACGGTGGTGGGATGAGGTAATTTTGCAATGACATCGATTTTGGCTTTGTCAACCTCAATCCCTTTCTTAGAAATCTTATGGCCGAGGACAATGCCCTCTTTGACCATAAAATGGCTCTTCTCCCAGTTAAGACTTAAGTTGGTGTCTTCACACCTTTGAAGCATGTGGTCTAAACGGGAGAGGCAGTTCTGGAAAGAATTCCCAAAGACCGAGAAGTCGTCCATAAAGACTTCCATCGTCTTCTCAACCATGTCATGAAAGATTGCTAACATACATCGTTGAAACGTGCCTGGAGCATTGCATAAGCCGAAAGGCATGCGACGGTAGGCAAACGTTCCGTATGGGCAAGTAAAAGTAGTCTTTTCTTGATCACGGGGGTCGATGGGAATTTGGAAATACCCGGAGAAACCATCGAGGAAACAGTAGTATTCATTCCCCGCTAATCTCTCAAGCATTTGGTCCATGAATGGTAGAGGGAAGTGGTCTTTGCGGGTGGCTTCATTTAACTTACGATAGTCAATGCACACCCGCCATCCGGTAACCAAACGAGTTGGAATCAACTCATTTTCCTCGTTCACTACCACAGTCATTCCTCCCTTCTTTGGTACACAATGTATCGGGCTAACCCAGGGACTGTCGGAGATAGGGTAAATCAATCCAGCTTCGAGAAGTTTTTCAACCTCCTTTTTAATAACATCGTGGATTTTTGGATTTACTCTTCTTTGATGTTGGACCGCTGGTGCATAGTCCTCTTCCATAAGAATCTTGTGGGTACAAAATTCCGGGTTGATACCCTGAATGTCAGAAAGTTTCCAAGCGAGAGCTCGCTTGTGGGACTTTAGCACCTTTATGAGAGCGGATTTTTCCTCAACATCCAACTCTTTAGCAATAATGACGGGCAACTTGTTGTCGCCCTCCAAAAATGCATACTCGAGATGGGGAGGCAGTTCCTTGAGTTCAACCTCAGTAGGTTCATCAACGGAAGAATTGGCTGTATTAGTTTCACAGACCTTAAGCTCAGTTCGGATTTCTGGGAGATAAGTTGGATTTGTTCCTTGACTTGGAGGGGGAAGTGGTGGTTCACTATTCAAGATGGCTTCTAGAATAAGAATGTCCCCCTCAGGATCATAGTAGAATGGATTATATGCTGGACAATCCATCATATGTGACCAAGGAAGAAGAGGTCGGCTTCTAGTCGAGAAGACAGGAAATTCACTATCCCCCAAATGGAGTTAAGGGGTAGGAGAAGAAGTAGCAACCAATTGGATCATAATACGGGGTTGAATTTCCACTCGTGATTATATCAGTAAAACACAAGAACTTCTTGAGAGTATTCCTCACAAGCATAATCAAAGACGTCAATTTTGTTTGCCGTTATTTGAGTGTAATTGGCTGAGTATCTCGAAGTTTGATCCAAATTGTAGGTGATGGCTTCACTTCTTATTTCGAGGAGTTATTCACTTGTGCACTCAATCAAAGCAACGACGTGGTTTTTAAGAAGCACCTCCGAGAAAAAATTTCAAAGGGACTCGGGGGTTGGCTCAAAATCTACAACCTCAAAGTCGGCTGGAAAGTGAAAATACACAAACTTAACGGAGATGTCTTATGCAATTCCCATTGGATTAGAAATTGATCGATCCGCAAGTTCGAGTGTCATGCTCAAGTTGGGCAGTTTAGGATCAGGAAGTGAAAGCCTTTTTTCCCAGACTGAAAATAGGCATTAGATTAATGCTAGCACCGGTGTCGGCTAATGCTGGGAAGCATTCCTCATCCCTGGAAGTTCACAAGGGAATCAGGAACTTGCGGCGGTCTCCAAGTTGAGATGGGTAAACTTGTTCAAGATGACCGCCGAACAATGTTATTCAATCGAAGTAATCGAGCAAGACTAGGGGTTCATTGGAAGTTCGAGCCACTTCAGTAAACGTTATCTCTTTTTCCCAAGTAAGGTTCTTGGTCGAGGCGCATTTGGGATCAAACAAAACGAAGAGTATCCGTTTAAAGTTATCTCGAAACTCATCTCTTGGAAGATTCATAGAATTTGTCGTTTGTTCATTAGCTTGATTACGGCTTTTTCTTATCACGCCTCGAGGATAGGAAAGAAGAGAAACTGAAGAGGGATTAGTGTTTGGTCACGGGGAGAACAAAGGAGCAACAATGGGATCAAAGAACTGGATTACGAGACTTGAATTTTGAACAAAGAGGATGGTTGGACGGTCTTCAAGGTTGCTTCAGTTTTAGCAGGAGGCATCGTGTCCTTTGTCACTCTAGGTTGTCATGATTAAATGTTGGATCGGTCCTTGGATGGTAACACCACTTCGTGGTAGTGATACCTTTTAATCTTCCTTTGGGTTGGTAACCAGTGATGAGTACCTGGAAGAGTTTCCAGTAACCGGAGTTAGAAGCTGTATTAGCTCAGTAACAAAATTTTGAAAGCTTGTCAGTCAAATTAGATATAGATTTGGGATTGCAGGGGTTTTGACCTTGGTTTTGCTTGTTTCTCAACAACTGCTCATTGAGATATCGTGACATATCTTTCTCAAAAATCTGTTTTTGACACACCGTTTGTCTGAGGAACGGGGGGCTTGATAAGCTGGAGGAGCTGATGATAAACCTGGGGTTATGAAGTTGATTCTGACTGAAAAGTTGGACTGATTAAAATTTCCACCTCTGTTTTGGTTGAAATTGCTCTCACTGGTTTTGGTTTAAAGTTTTCCCCGATTGAAATTGTAGCATTATTAGTTGAGAGTTCTGAACGGGTGGAAAACCTTGGAGGTCTATATGAGAGAGAGGAAACATTTGAGGTCGGAAATGGAGCTTACTTGGTTTGTAATTAGCTGCAGCGGCTTGTGAACACATAACTCAGGAAATGTTGTCCCGGATAAACGTTGCAGTGAGTGGACTGGACAGTTTTGGTGAGGAAATGGGCACCACCGCAAGTAGGAGAACACAACTTAGCTCAACTGCTTTGACAGGTGCAGATTGAGCTAGGAGATGGAAGGCGAAGCTCTAGTAGCTTCTTGTCTAAGAGCAATGCTCGGACAAGATCATTAAGTTCAGAACATCGGAAACAGCTTGAGTGGAAGAGTTGTCTTAATCCTTTGGCAACAACTGCTCTTAGCTCGTGGTGTTTGACGAATACCTTGGACTTGCTCTCGATGAGATTTTTTAAACATTGCAGAGGATTTTGTCAAAAAGTTTTCCATGCTGCGGAGGGTTAGTTCATTGAATCTTGATCATTAATGTTCAAGAGCATTATAGAATGTATCAAGTTGATGCAAATTTCTGAGATCTCCATTGTGTGGACATGCCTAAGTAAGATTCATTGAGAAACGATCCCAAGCTCATAGAGAACGATTCATCGAACTCTGCTGAAATCTAGGTTGATCTCATAGAGCGGAGATTCGTCGTTTTAAGAGGGAGGGAAGAAAAGACTGATGATGAATTTGGATAACAGTGATCGTCCCAAGTTTGAATGGACCGACCGCAGGGCCGTTCTTTTTTATAGCCATATTCGGGCTGCTCCTTCGAATAGAGAATGGAAAAAAGCATAAGCTTAATCGTAGCAATTGGAACATTGGGGACCTATTGTGAGGTTGATCTTGTTGAAGTAGAACGGTATGAGCATGCGGTCTTCTTTGTCATGACCGAAAGAATGTTTGTTCTGGACAAGATTGATTAAAACCATTGCTTTACTCGATAATTGGTTGCCACAATTTCTAAGGAATAAGGATTGGTCCTCAGTACCCTCGGTGGGTGCTTGAGCATTGAGCATAGTTCGAGTGTCTGCCATTGGCTCTACTGTGAGGATCTTCCTGAATATGGGATATTCTATACGAAGAGGTTCGATGAACAACTGAGCATGGTCCTTCTGGTGGAGGAGGTCGCTGCTAACGAAGACTGAGGGCTCGACGTGCGCATGCACAAAATGGAAATAAATAAAAAAAAGGAAAGTTACACTGATAATTTTTAGTTTTGATTTTTTGATTTAAAATATTATTCGTAAGTCTATTTTAAACGGACAAGAGATAGACAACTTATGCCAAATAATCAATCCTTACTTCACGGTAGCTCTCAGAATGAAAAAACGCACAAGGTGTGAGCGGCAGGAGTAGAATAGCGCGAGGCTTATTTCTCCACTTTTTGGGTCGTTCAGTTACTAGGAACATACCCTCCTTAAACCCACTTTTATAGTTTGTTATCAGAAAAGTGAGGTGAGCCGTATATCGTAAGTGGATCACAGAAGGCAAGTTATTAAATCTTTGGTTCTAGATTGGGACAATCAGATAAGTTCACCGGAATTATTATGATAATACCTCAGTTGAGATTATTATATTTTTGGTATTTTACCAATTAGTGGAATTTTAAGTTTTTATGGACAATTTTTTTTATTTTTTTGATTTTTTATTTTGGAGTTTTTTTAAATTTTTTTATTTGATATGTACTAATAAAGAAGAATAAGAAAATATTTTTGTGTTTTTTAATATGGTTATATTAATAATAAGGACAAGTTCAGATCAAAGTCTGGATAGGAAAATCGTAGGAAATGCCTCCCCGGCAAGCGGCGCCAAGAAATTGATTGTTTGACGGTTTATATATATAAAATACTACTAGGCAAATCGCAACACTCTTCAATATCCTTGACAAAGGGAAAAAGTTCAAGACCTACTTAGAAATTAAAAATATATAAGGAATCAAATCAATGAATAAAAAGATTCCGGGAAGATATATTCCGGGTCGTATGTCCAACGACTGGCTGCAATTGAAAACTTTAATCCTGAGTTTGATGAGAAAATTGAATGATGGAGAATATATGATGGATAAACACTGATATAATTACAACTAAAATTATCCTTAAATAAAACCTAATTTATTCTACGGGAAACAGATATAGGAAATGGGGATCTTAAAAACTACGGGAAACAAAATTAGTTATAGGGAAATCCTAAAATTAGATTTATACTAAAATACGGGGAACAGAATCAGGTATTGGGAAACCTAAATACTAAAAATTAAGAAATAATGGCCTAAAGAGTTACATTAAAAAATCAAAATAAATTCTAATGATAACTTAATCTTGAAAAAATAAAGAAAAGTCTAGAACTAAAACGTGAGGTCGTAGTGAATGCAGTAACGAAAAAGAAACGGTATAAACGCACCCGGTTAAAACGGGTCTAAAAACTGAAATTTTAGAAAAATAAAAGCCTTATACTAAATTTTTATGTATTTTCCTAGGATACTAAATGACAAAAGAAAATTTTACAAAAATAGAAAAAAATATTTTCTTTTATTAAATTTTTGGATTTTTTATGAATTTTTTAGATGAATTATTAGAACTAAGATTAAAACAGAAAATAGGAAAAAGACAAAAAATAAAAGTTATAAAAATTCTGTTGAAAAAAATAAAATAAAAATTAAAGAAAAGTTAACAAATCTAAAAATATAAAAATGCCCAAATTTTACTGTTTTAAATTAAAGTAATTAAACTAATTAATTTTTAACCTAATTTAATTATTTAAATTAAAATAAACTAACTGTGGTTTACTAAAAGAGACTAACAGTGAACAAGGGACCAAGGACAAACGGAGGGGTTTGAGTTTCGAGTAACAGGCTAACTAACCACAGGGACTAACACTTGTAACTTTAAAAGATGAAATTACACAAACAGTCCCTGAAATGGACCCCGATTACAAGGATAGTCCAAAGTGCTTATTATCAAAAAGCTATAAAAGAAGACTTGTTAAGGGGCTCAAGGGGAGTAACTTTTGTAAAAGGCACATAAGCTGAATTGAACTAAATAAGCTAGAAACTTAGCTTTTTGGACTGACAGAAACTAATAAGCTTATGAGCTTATTTTACTTGGCTTTTTGGGATTTAAGCCAACAAGATAAGCTATAATTCATGGGGGACAGATAAATAGGAGAGGGGAGTCCTAAAATAAGCTAAGTTATCTAGAATAAGCCCTAAAATAAGCTGGAATTTGAATAAGCTAAGTTAACAGTTTTAAAAGAAAACAGAAAAAGTAGGGACTTTAAGCCTAATTTAAGCTAAGCTAAAGAGGGAAATAAGCTACAAAACTATGGGGAATTAAAGGACTAGTAATAAGCTATAACTAAAAGCTAAAAGATCCTAAGGCTTAATACCTAAATAAGCTAAACAAGGTGACTGAAAATGGTGGCTCAGCACCAGGGTAAATACAGAACAGTTTGCTTTTAAGGGCCTTTTTTTTTGAGCTTATGAAATGAGCTCTAGAGTGAGAGCCTTTTTTAGCAGAAATAAGGCACAAACAGAATAAGGGGTCTCTACAATGAGCTTATTTTCAAAACCTTTGGGGGCTAAGGCCTAATTAATACTGCTGAACAATGGGCTTAAAAATGGCTATTCTCAAAAATTATGCACACAAACCTTATGACTCATACTTGGTCAAGTTAAAAGAGACAGAACATGGGCTTGGGTAAATGGCTAGAAACAACACCCAAGAGCACAAGAACAATGTGCTTAAGCTGCATAAGCAGCTTGAGCACTTAAGCTCATTTTTGCTTATTGAAAATTTGACAGAAAATAGAAAAAGGAACTTAAAAAATTTATTCTTTACAACTAAATGCTGTGATTAAAATGACTTAATTAAACCTACACACTCAGCCAAAAGTGGTGAGTGAGCTTGACCTTCATAACAACACCCTATGACCCTTTTTAAAAGATAAGAACAAACACCCCTCCTTTCTTATTTATAAACTTGAGATGTTTTAACTGATTTTTAGGTAGATAAGGCTAAGAAAAGTGTTCACAAGTGAGTTTTGATAACTTTTAACACATGTTTACACAATTTAAACAGAATGAAACAACTTGAATTCTACTTGAAATTTCGGCAATAGCAATTTTCTCAAAAAAAACTCTTAACTTTTATTAAACTGAAAGTATTACAACATAAGCTAAAAAAAACAAACTGAATACACTTAAATTCTTAAAAGGAAGACTTGGAATTAAAATTTAAGCTAAAAACATAAAGAGAGATAATGGTTTTCTGGTGATTGACTCGGCTGCTCTTCTTCCTTTTATTTTTTTAGGCCAGCTCAAAAGTCTTGTCTTTGACTTGGGTGTGCTGGATGTGATGTGTTGCCAATTGCTCCAAGGCAATCCTAGCCCTTTGATTGGTTCTTGTATACAATCTCAGCATGGTGTGAACTTCGTGTTGTGTGATTTGTCAAGTGGGAAGGGAGGATATTAGGGTTGGGGTTGAGTGGGGAAGGGAAAGAGGTTGAGAGTGAGATGGGAGAGTACTAGGGGGAGGTGGTTTTGGGCGTGTTGAAACCGGTGGGAAAATGGGGGTTTGAGGGTTTTTGGCGGGTAAAGATACGGGGAGGGTATGTTGTGTGGTTGCAGGTTTAAAAGAAACTTTGAAAGATGCAACTAGAGATAGTCTCCACCTTTCTTTCTCTTAGATCAATTTCTTTTGAGCCCTTTTTTATGTATAATGAAGGTTTTGGAAGTGAGATCACTTATGGTCCATAGATATCTTTTAATAACAAAAGAAGTAAAAGGAGGGTTTTGGGTTATGGCAAAAATGGTCCCTGCTGTTTTATAACTAAAAGAGTTTTAGTTAATTGCAATTTCAGTCCCTGCTGTTTATTACTAAAAGAAATAAGAAAGGTTTAAGCAATTTGCAAAACTAGCCCTTGTGTTTTATTTTCCTATTTTTCTTAATAAAACAACTTTCAAAACTTGGCAATTTAGCCCCTAAAGTTTATAAAAAAGGATTTTGGGCTTTTGTTGGGCTTGGGTTTGTGTTGGGCCCATTGGGCTTGTATTGGGCCCACTGGGTTTGGGTTTGGGCCCAATAAGGTACAGGGTTGGTTATTGGGCTTTTTCAAGCCCAATAAGGTTATGGAGTGGGTTTTGTGTGTACAATGGCTGAGATTGGCTGTAACTGGGCTAGGATTGGGCCTTCAAAGTCTTCACAGTCTTTGTCGATTGCACACAAGAAAGGGTGTTTTATTGTTGAGGGCCCACATTTGGGTCTTCACTGTCTTATAAAATATACTATTGGGCTTTCCCGGCCCATCAGATGGGTAAAGATTGCATTCCCATAGTATTCTTCAGATAGTACGGCTCCCGCGTTTTGACTGCTGGATCTTCAGTATCTGACTCTGACTTATGGCATTTTTTGGATCTTTGGTCTTGATTTTGGCACAGTGATAGTTTTCATTCCCATGCCACTTAGAGTTTTTGTCATTTTGGCTTGGTTTTCTGTCTTTTTGTTGATATCCACTTCCTGCACAATACAAATGCAAAACAAACATATATTTGGCAGTTTTTGTCTGTTTTTGGTCATTTAAGCTTGTTTTTAGAGGTAAAAGATATGTGTAATTAAGCACTTATCAGTTAACGTTACTTAAGTCGGTTTTAGGATCGATACCAATTTTCCACATGTTCGATATATAGTAGCCCCTATTGAGTTATGTGTTGCGTACTTTTGAATCTATTAGTCTAGTAAATTCTTTTAAGGAGAGCTATGATATTAACAGTAACAAAAGCTTCTCTTGGGTTAATTGGATAAATAAAAATGTTGAGAGTGCTTTAAGAAGAAAAGGGGAGGGCCTAGTGAGGTTTAAGGATTATTTGCCTTTATAATCTAGAAGGCTTAATGTTTTTAATGGGATATGGAGTGTTTCTATACGCAAATATACTTGTTACATGCGTGTGGGGTCGTTAAGGCGATTCACTAGTGGGCTCGATGGGTAATGTGTTTGGAAAGGACTAAGTTAAATTTGCGTGCTAAATACCTGACTGGTTGGATTTTGTATGGGAATCTAGAAAACTCACGTAGTGAAAACTAAATGTATCAACTTACTTGATTGTATGTTTGTTAAATTGTGGGTATGGTGATAAACTGCTTTTTTGGGGGGATATTTGGCATTGATGGTTTTAAAAACGCTTAAGAAGAATCCGGTCTCGCAAAATGATGTATAAGTCGTTGAATCTTGCTAAATTGATCATGGTGGGTGCTGAGAAACTTGCATGCTACGTCTAGTTTGGAATATAGTCTTTTCGAAGAAATCCTGTAAGGCGGTAGGAGCTTCGAGCAGGATCAATTCCCCAGCCGTTGAGACAGCTTTGGTGCATGATGTTTTATTTTAAATTCCTATGTCTGACAGATGGAAATTGGACTTGGAGACGCTCACGAGAGATTTTTTATGTTGTTGCGGTCGGTTAGAAAAGCGCCTAATTATTGAGTGATAGAAAGCGATTTCGGATGTTGAACTCTCAAAAACCCTCACAGTGGGATATTTAATATGTGACTGATAAAGGTAAATGTTCGTTGACTTGGGAAGGTTAAGACGCAATCTCTACTCCACGAGGTTAATAGTTTCAGCAGATGGTATTGAGTATTGGTATTACATTAAGTGCTTGTACTTTTTATGATAATGGAGGTCCTGGTGACTATCTAGTACAACTTATTCTTTTATTGTTGCATGGTTAGACAGAATTCGTTAGACATAGATCACCTTTCATTGGTGGATGTTCCTTATGGTTGAGGTGTAGAAATCATACGAAGATTAGTATAATTGGCTTGTGAACCTCGCGGATTTCTTCTATGCATAAAGCGATAGTTCAAGGTGTTTTACAGCACTGATGTCATGTAGGTATGGTATTTATTGGTCGTTTACCGTATAAGCTCATTTTTTTATTCTAAAACCTCCTTAGAGGCGTTTTCTTGTTTTTTGATGATGGTGGTCTTTTAAGTCAGATAGATTAATGTGGTGTAGAGGTAATAGATGGTAATGCGTACGTAGAGAAGTTGGTACGATTAGGGATTAAAAACCCGCAAATCTTGTCACTAGTGTATATTTGTAGCTTCTTGTTGTTTTGTTTCAATGATTAAATGTTGCTGTTAAAAAAAAGTGGTGTTTTTTAATGATGAGGTTATGTATTAGCAGATTGTCAGTTTCGTTTTGACCATGCTCCAGGATCGAAACTCATTCTTGCTATTGCTAGACACTCACTTTACCTAGAGGGATGATTTAGTTACATTGAATGAGATATGCGTTTGTTTAGGTCATGCTTTTTGTGATTTGTGGGTTATCTTGTTGTTTAGTTTTAATGATTTCACGTTTGCTGTTATTTTTTTTCTTAATCTTCTCACGTAAAATTTTTTGTTCTTGACAAATAGAGAGTCTTTTTTATAAATGGTGTAGCCGCCACGAGGTATTTTAGTCTAACTCTATTATTGGTATAGAGATTGTTAGAATTTGCAAAGTTGGAAATTTTTTTAATACCTAAAACTAGACCTTAAATGTGTATATTGGGAATGAATAGGCGGAAACAAGATAGAAAAAACATATTGTTTGGGCATTTTGGTCATACTGTCGAGCAGTTGTTTAACTTCAGAACATGATCTTTAGCAACCTCAAAATTGTCTCATTGCGAATGTATGTAGCAATAGCCGCGTTTTCTTCAACATGAAACTTTACCGCGCGGATAAGGTTTATTACTAAAAACTTGCCCACCTATGATTAAAATGTGTTATGCACATTGTTAATTTTATTTTGATCATGCTTTGAATTGAATAAGTATGTGCTCATTGGCAAATCAACTCAGTTTTGATAGAGTTAATATATTCGACAAAATAATCGCTCTCTGTCGGCCGCGCTCAGCAGAAGAATGAGCCACTCCATACATAGCAAATTGATTTTTTAGTTCTATAAGTTCATGGCATCATAGTCTCTGCGGCTAGGCGCTGTCGGGGGACCAACGAGGCACTACTCTTCTACTTGCTCAGAGACAAATTGCTTCTCTCTTAGTAGTCTAGAAGTTTGCAAGGTGTTGTTGTAGGAATGGATGGAACAAGTATAACGAATGTTTATCACTATTAGAAGTTCTTAGTGTTGTATTATGTACTGTATATTTATGTTCCCCTTTCTTTGCGAATAATGAATTAGATATATTTTTTTATTGTTTTTCTGACTGTAGTTGTTAAAAGATATGCTATTAGGCAGTGATAGTATTGTTTAAAGAAAAAATTACTGTCTTGACATTTTCACTGAAAGATATATTGGTCATTCGTAAAATTAATCAATATTGTTATTAGAAATTACATATGTTCAACTTTAAAGAGATAAACACGACTTTTAGTGGACTAAGGATTAAGAGATTTTGGCCCAAGTGGTATTTTTTTTATTCTCCTAATCGTAAGTAATGCTTAATTTAAAAAACTACTTTTTTCCCTTTAAATGAGTTTTTTTTTGGTTACGATCGTAAATTTTTAGGATATGTGATTTTTGTCGTGGTTGATTGAAAAGAAATATCGTATTTGCCTGGGAATACTCGTGGTGGATCTGCATGAGACTGACTATTTCGTTGCTTCTAATAAATGCTTAAAACCACTATGGTGCGAATGACCCGTGTAGCTAACGAAAAAATCCCTAGCCGCCGGTAAATTAAGGATATGCTCAATATTTGGTACGTTTTTTTTTTGTAACGATTCAGATAGAATAAAATTGTCTTGGCGTCAAAATAAAAAAATGTAATTACGCGGTGAATCGCATTCTTTTTATCGAAACTACATGAGCGCAGTTATCTTGCAACTTTCAATGTCTTAGTCACAAATAAATAGTATTAAACCCGTGCGTATGGCAACTTTCAAGATCTTGAAAATATTTTAACGTTTCGAACAAAACACATTTATAACTGAAATAATTTTGAGAGACATATAACGACCTTTAACATTAACCAACAATATAAAACATAGAAATTACTCTTGAAGCAACCTAAAAATTGAAATAGCAATTCTATTGTACCACACTTGCAACCTGCGAAATACTATTTCTATTTTAAGTAAATTTGTAAGAATATATTAAAAAACAGATAATTTTAAACGGGTTAAATGTTATAAAGTCATAGTTCAAATTTGTCACGTATGCATCCTTATCTCTTTCCATCATAACTCCAATTTTAATGACTTATCAGGTCGTCAGGTTAAAAATCTTTTCGAGTTGTTTTTACCTGAACCCGATATTTGTATATGTTAGGTTCGAATTAAATTATTTATGTTATCGGGCGGACCAGATAAGTCCCGTCAAATATTGTTTTACTTCGTTTTTACTTTGATTGCATTGTTTACGTCTTTCTAGCATCCACTGTTCAAAAATGGTCCATTGACAATCAACCCATCTTTAATGATTTATGAATGCAAGTTTAACCGTCATATTTTATGAATTGATACATTTTTACAACATTTAGTTCATTGGACCTTCATATGAGACAGTCCAAAATGTTATTAAAGTGACATGTTTGTCAATGATGAGACAGTATATGCAAGTACTCAATCATATACGCACTTCAATGATTATTGACTAATAGATTACATTGACCCATTTAACTCATGAGAAATATACTATAACCCAAAACAACTCTGGTATCATATCTACAACGTAGTATGATACTATGATTAAAACATGTCTATTCTTTGAAGTTGTGCTAGTCAGCTTTTTAGAGTAAAACTCGAAATCGGAACCTCGAGCATCAATGGCAATAGATAGAGGCCAACTGGCTGCTACTTTCATTAGTGCATCTTCATCGTTCACATGCCCAACTTCATGTCCATCAATCGACACTAATTGACCGCCCTCCTGCAAGACAAAATAAATATGAACGATTAAATTGCATATATAGTTGGATCATAGGTCCAACATGATCTATGTTTTACTGTTGGATATAATAGAGAGGTTCTGAGGAGTTTGTTTCGTGTGAAAATAAGGATTCAACTATAAGAACGCGGTAAATTTAAGGTTACCTTCAGAGATTGATACGTCTTTCTATAAATATTCATATGTTCATCGGCAAATTCAAACCATCTGTCAACCTGTACAACCATATGATCACATGTTCCAATATTCCAATGTCTATATGTGAGATAATAGGAGAAAGGCACTTTGAGGGATTAGAAATATGCTTCGCTAGGGATCTCATTACTGATGTAAGGTGTGTTTCCTCTGTTGTTTGATTTAGTTTTTGTTATAGACTGTTTCCTAAGAAGCATTAAAACCATAGTTTTTACTAAAACGGGTTATAAGAATAATGTGTCACATATTTTTCCCACTTGAGTGTCAAAACAAAAGCGAATTCAGAAAGATACGGTTCAGTTCCATACATACAATGAGGCGAGGAAGAAAAATCTCACTCACCTTCAAGTTGACTGCTGCTATATTCTGCACGTCCTGCATCTGCACCATCACAAAAAACTGTCTGGATTATGTCTCTGATAAAAATACCGAAAGAAGATAAGTGTAGTCATCAGTTTACTTGGATTTGCTAACGCTACAATAAGACCTGGAAAAGATAATAATTAGAGGAGGGGGGGGGTTGTCCGTCTAGATGTATTTTTTGCAGTGTTGTTTCTGTTAGATATTGAAGGTAAAAGAGTCCAATTTCTAATTTCAGCTCATATAATGCTTTGATTATAAGTTAGGCCCGGGACACACCGTAGTTATTTTAGGACAATTCATTTTTATTCTAAATTAAGCAGACAAGCAGAGGAAATATGTTTTATCCAAACACTCTAGCCCACTCTTGTGCCATCTTGACGAGAATTAACATGTACGGTGTGTACTTGTGGGCTACTGGATCAGATGTATCTAAGTCAATGTTTTCAGTGAACCTGCAAGCTGATTGTAGTGGAAATCTCATATGCCTGACCATAAAAAGTTAAAATAATAAATTAAATCTCATAGAAAATACTTAACGTTTTTACGTGTTTAGGCCACGATTATTTAATTTGCAGATTCATCAATGGAACCATGGTCAGGCTTTGGACTCTTCACTAGCTGTGTTCCTGTTGACATTATTGATATGTTAAAACTCTTTTATAATGCCCTGTGGCAAGAAAATTGTAATATACATCATGTTTGATCTTAGAATGATTACTGTTCACCGCTGATGTTCGAACGTAAACTCCACCTAAGGCCATATGAACGTGCAAATATCAACATTTGCATCATGGAAAATGTGGTCCAACTTCACCATGGAATCTTCCACCAACTACAGTTTATAAACCATAGTTACGGGAACTTTGATGTAATATCAAGGAATTGAATGAAACAACGTGGCACTACAGCGTTTCTTGACAGAATACTTTAACGTCAGTTTCATATTTTCAATTTTGGAACGTCTTAGAAAGCAAAGGCTAGAGGTAGAGCGTCTGATTTTTTTTTACCATGCCATTTTATTTGTTTTATACTAGTCGTTTTACGTATTAACTTGATCATAAAGTGCCACATTATCTGATAAGCCTCATCTTTTATATGGAAATTTGTATAGTTTACGTTATAATTTATAACATCGATTAACCTACACATCATACATAATAATAACACTAAATGAAGCCTCTGTGTTGACGCTAATAACTTAAATCTGCCTAAAAACACGTAAGGTCAATGACGTGTGAATGATTTACCTGTGTTGGCTACACACAGGTAAAATGAGAAAAGATCAATGAAGGGTTCAGGTCTTTAATTAAAGTCACTGGCATGCTCTTCGATCACAATATAGCTTTACGGCATAATTTAGTCCTGGAGAAAAGCGCGCCGAGCATGTTTGCCTTTTGGGAACTTGTCAAAGACTGAGCTCGGCTAACTGTAAACACAACAGGTACGGATAAAAAAAGTTAGCAAAACTCAAAAAGTTGTTAGGGGAAAGAAAACCCGCATAGCTGAAAAACATACCCATGAAATTATTTCCAAGGTCTCCATTTTTAACTTTAGAACCGTCAACTCGGTTATGTTCCGATACTCACCAAAGAACAAGATTTTTGAGTGTTTTGGAGAATCTCTTAGTAGGGCCATGCAATTAAGCAAAGAAGAACATATACTCGCTTTCTAGCCTAACATGCCCTTGTCAACACAGATCCTGTATTAACATTACAACATCAAATTTTAGTTTCAATGACAAAGTAAGATGCAGTAACCAATTTATAGAAGACACGTAATAATCTAACATGATATCAGTTGTCCCAGTTGTAGGATACCTCTTGATGGATCCCACTTTAATAGATCGAATTCCTTAAGCATGTTTAAGGTTTAGTTATATTAGATAAATTCTAATATAAATATGTAGAAACTATGTATTAAGTGTATTAATAGATTATGCATAATCTATTTTTAATATTGAAGAGAATTCTTAATGAAACAGTAACACAAGATCACAATTCAACAAACAATAAATAGTCCAATTATTATTGTGAATAATAACGAATAGCTCTCCTAGTATTAGGGTTACAAAACCTTGATAGCTATGAATTAAATTATCAAATCATCAAAACTCACATCACTAAAGACTACTTTACCCTCAGGACCTCCTTTGTTTATACAACCAAGGGTTTATCGTTTAGTCCTGTCCGATTAACAATTATTCCTCTAGACTATACATCGAATAGTTCTATTATGATCTATTCTATAAAATAACTAATACTTCACGTATGTAATCTTTGATTATCAAACAATCTTTCTCATTTCTGTCTGTCTTTATCTTTCATCTGACAAGAAGAAACTCTTTTCAGCAGTCTTAATCTTTTGAGCAGTACAGAGAGTAGATTATATACACCAAAACATAAACTGAGTACAAGCAAGTGTAGTAACTACTTAGAAATTATTTTCTTCAAACTTCACCAGCCATAGTACTAACTTTTCCTCTAGCAATACTAATATATACTAACAGTAGTAATTGTGAACTAGCAGTACTAACTTTATACTAGCACGCATAACTACTTTAGCATATTTTTTCTTTAAGTTAATGATACTAGCACTAACTTTAGCTTAGCAGCAATAACACAAACCTGAGCAGTAGTAACTTTAAAATCATCAAGAAGCTTTTAATCCCAACAATCCTCCCCTAAACTTGATATTTATCTCCAAAATCATCAAGTTTCTTCATTGAAAGCTTCATTAATCACCAGGAGGATGCTTCCAAACACTTCATTGATTCTTAAGCTGTTTTGTGAGAAGTTTAAGAAGCTGATATGCCATTTTACTAAAATAATCATATTGAAGCTTCTTGTTTAACATATCAGTAATTATAGCAGGTTTAAGGTGATATCTCTTTTCTACCAGCATGTGAATGTGCCCATATGTTGCATCCTTAAGGCTAGCACTAGTAACTTTTGTACTAGCAATACTAACTACTTAGCAGTTTTTCTTCTAAGTCTCTGAGCAGTCTTAACTTCCACTCGCAGTAGTAACTTCCTCTAGCAGTATTAACTTTCTCTAGCAGTCAAATAGCTTCCAGATCAAAACTTTGTACTTTTGTTGCAACTTCCATATTTCATCTTCTACATGTGGTTCAAACATTGCTTTCAAATCATTCCATAATACTAAATCCAAGTCTTCCACTAGTCTTGTTGACTCATAAGTAGCTTTTACCAGCTTGTACAGATCTTTCAAATCTTCCCTGGTAAAACTTTTAAGCATTTGACTAAAGACCCTGTACATTTGAGACTTTCTATCAGGTCTCACTATTTGATAATAGCTTTTCTTTCCTTCTTTGTGGATCTTCCAGTCAACAATACTTGGAGACTTAGTAGCTAAAGGTACAACATTAATTTCAACCTCTTCTTCATCTGGAATGACTTCCATTAGACTTTGAAACTTTGCTGTGTATTTATCCTCATCCACCTTCTGCTTCTTAGTACTCTCTTGTTCTAACTCTTCTCCTGCTCTCTTTGAACTACCCTCCACCAACTTAGTTCTAAAATCCACAAACATGTTTACCTTTGTGAAAGCTTTGTCAAACAATTCTTTGATAGAATCAAAGTCTTTAGATTTCAAGTCATTGTGCTTCCAGCCTTCCATATTCTTAAGGTAAGTAATCATGATCTTCTTCTGTTGAGTTTTGGTTGGTGGTTTGATCCTCTTCTCCTTTGCTCTTTTAGCTGCAAAGTGTTTTCTTCTTTGCACTAGGAGTTCTTTAAACAATGTGGCTTTTTCTTCAATTGTGAACTGCTCTTGTTCTTCAGCTTGCAGTCTTTTAGCCAACTGGTAATCAAGGCATCAACTTTTGCTTGAATGTCATCCCAATCAATATTGGCTTCATTAAATTTTTTTTCTTAGCTCTGGTAATTCTTTCCTCTTCATCAATCTCTGCTTGTAATTTAAGTGCAATCTCTTCATCAAGCTTGAGTTGATCTTTCTTCTTCAAAGGCTTCTCATGTTCTATCATTTTCTCTTTGCATTTGTTCTGAACTTTTGCCTGTTATGGTTGTTGTGAAGATCTTGTTATTGTAGGTGTACACAGCTCAGTAATAACAATTTCTTTCCTTGGAGTTGCAATTATAGCAGTTGTTGTTGTAGCAGCACTAACCTTTGTTGAAGCACTAGCAACACTAACTGGTACACTTGGCTCTTCTATAACATCCCCTTTTACCTTGGATTTTACACTTTTCAAAGTTTCAAGTGCTTGAGCCAAAGTAACTTCATCAACAGTTAAATTCATATCTTTAGCAGCAACTTCTTGTTCTGCAAACACCTCATCACAATTTAAAATATCTACATCAAACATCTCTTTATCAGCATCATCTTGAACATTAACTAGGGTAATGCCTTCGTCAGCATCAATAGCATTAACCCTCCTCCCCTGTTTGGATGCATCCTCACCCAAATCTTCTTCATCACCAGAGGATTCTACCCTAGCTGTCAAACCAACTTTATATAACCTTTTCAGCCCATGAGTTCTTGACCTCCTTTTCTTTTCAAGCTTCTTAACCCTCCTCTTCAAACTAGCAATTTCATTTTGTTAAGTGGTCTTTGTCTTCTCCAAATCAAGAACATTCTTTTGTAAATTGGTACATAGTTTTATCAATCCATTAAGTTTAAGTCTATCCTTATCACTTTGAAGTGTGTTACCTCTTGCGAGCAGTGAATCATTAGAAAGTTTAGATACATTCTCAAACCTAGTTTGAGCAATTGTATCCCCCATGGTTTCTTGGCGCCTGGGACCACCACCTGAAGTAGTTCCTAGGGAACTAGATTCATTAGGTGTTGCCTTGTATCGGGTCTTAGTTATGTTACCACTGTCCTGCTCTGCTTCTAAGCTAGAAGTAGTAGTGGCAGCCCTCACCAAACTGTCACCCAACTCTTTATGGACAACCTCATCTGGTACAATGTTCACATAGGACTACGTAGGCTTGTGGTACCTAGTGTCGCTTTCTCTTAGGCTTTCTAGGTTTTTGAGTCTTTTGAAGTTGAGTTGATGATTCAATAATGGTAGCTGAGTGAATGGGATTCAGTGGGCATTGCTGAACCTTTACCCAATTCAAATTGATTTTGTACCACCATTGTTGGAAACAAAGGTGTTACTCTACCAGAAAAACCTTTGCCTACCCTTCTCATATTTCCAAAAATCTTCTTAGTGTGAGAGGGTGCAATATAAATTCCATTATGAGTTGACAGATCACTAAGTTGTTGATTCAAAAACACTTGCACAAACCTTGGATACATCAAAAATTTCCCAGATAAATTATCCAAGTTTCTAACCATACTTTCAAAAATGTACTTTGAAAAGTTGAACTTCTGATTTGTTGCTAAGCAGATAATAGCAGATGCCATAGTGCTACTAAACTCATTCCATGCAGTAGTCTTTGCACTTAGACATTGTAAAATAGTATGAATCAGAAATTTCCATTGTGGAGAGAAGAATGGCTTATAAAAAGTAAGTTTTTGTGAAATCTTCTCATACCCCATCCTTGTAAGTTCTTCAAAAATGGTAGAGTTTGGTAAACAATCAATACCTTCAGCATCTTCTAGTTGAAGATCTCTTCTCATGGATGCTTCAGTGACAATTATCTTCTTACCATCAACTAAAGCATGTAACTGAACTTCCCCATTAATAGTTTTGGCCTTAACAATAGACCAGAACTATTCTATGCATGAAATGTATATAGTAGGATTGATCGTTAGTGCATACTTTATAGGGTGTGCATTCAGAAAATCCACAATTTGTTCAAACCCTTCACTTTCTGTGGGTTTAGACAAAAACGCGACCATATTGTGAGTATCTGCAAACTTTAGATTTGCCATTTGTGTTGGGTTTTGATAATGGATGATAAAATTGAGTTAGGGTTTGTGATTAGAGAGTATTTGAAAGATTGAAATCGATTAAATGATTGATTGAAACACTTAATCAAAGTATTTATGAAAATACCCTCAACAACATTAACATTCATCTGGTTGTATTAAGTTATGCCTAACAGCATTAACTTTCAACCAGTAGTAGTAAGTGACCCAGCAGTAGTAACTCAGCACTAAGTTATGCCTAGCAGCATTAACTTACAACCATCAGTAGTAAGTTATGCCTAGCAGCATTAACTCTGAGTCACCAGCATTAACTCCAATTCCATTCTAAACAGCTTTTCCATCATCAATTTAACACTTTTCTTTGCTTATCCTACAAAATGTTAGTCCAAAAACCAAGAAAACACAAGCCATAACAATTTTCCCAATTATCACAGTATTAATTATACCTAGCAGTATTAAGTATAACCAGCAGTACTAATTATACTTAACAGCAGAAACTTTTAATGACATGAATAACAGTACTAATTAAAATGAGCCTAAATTACACATACCTTTTACCTATTAAAATGAGCCTAAATTACCAAAAACGGACATAAAATGCCAAAAATATGTGTGTTTTGCTATTTATGATGTGTAGGTAATGAATATTCACTAAAGGACAAAAACGAAGCCAAAACCGACAAAACCAAGCACGGTAATGGAAAGAGCGTAAAAAGTCAAAGTCAAAGTCAACAAGTCTATGACGAAGCCGAAACTGAAGAAATCTTATTGGACCAACCCGTACCCCACTTAATGGGCCGGGTCAGCCCAAGAATGATTACTTTTTAAATACAAAGCCCAAATCCTATTTAACTTAAATCTGGCCTAAACTTAATAAACCAAGCCCAACAAAAGCCTAACCATAAACCCATTTAAACAGTTTTCATAGTTAGTCCTTAAGGACTAACACTGTTAGTCCTTAGGACTAACACCGTTGACCCCTACACCTTAAACTCTTTGCACCCATCATCCTTTTTCCCTACCCCCGTTATCCCCCAAAACCATTTACCCACAAAACACTATTCATT
>BQNB010070910.1:0-12130 GCA_026074375.1 Tanacetum coccineum
TGCCTACAACAAGCTTCAAGCAAAGAGCAAATGTGAAAAATGCAATACTCACAGGTATGAATATAAATATAATAAACACATTAATACCTTACATGCTCACATATCTACACTACAAGAAAAAAGTCTTTTAATGACAGACAAAAAGTGTCAGCAAATGTCAAAAAAAATGTCGGTATTTACATTTTTTTTTCACCTTCACTTTTAAAAAGTGTCATTAAAAGTCCAGGTGGGAAAAGCATATAGTGACACAATTTACTGACACTTAATAGTGTCAGGAAAGGTTAAAACTATTTCTGACACATACATGCGTCACTATAGACTACAAGCAACTGTCATATGTATGTGCTCTTTATACATAATCTTTAGCTGCTATATTTATTCCAAATTAGTACATACAAAAAACTAATTCAAACATTTTTATTATTTCAACCATATATCGATATAGACCAAGTATTTTCCTAACTACAAAGAAGAAACGAACATCTTTCTGAAGTACGAAATGCAAGTACAATGATTAACACAAATCAACCAAATGTAACTGAGCTAAAAAAAAAACTGGGCATGCTTGGACTTCACAATCCTCATGTCGCTCAATTCCTCATGTCGCTTAATTGGTTCCTGTAAATATTGCACGTGCAATAACCTCAGGTGGGTAAGATTTTTATCATCATGGTTTGAAAACAATAACTGGGTCAAAACAATACAATAACAGGTCATCCATGTCGGGTCATGACCCATTTGACCCGCATCTCAATTGACCCATGACTGTTAAACCATTAGAAACTACCTGAAGTAGTAAAACGACTAGTTCCTGAATTGTGGAGAGTGTCACATACAACTGATTTGTTTCCTGCAAAAGTTGCACAAAAAAAAAGTTAAAAGGGTTGCAAGTATTATCAAAGGTTTGTTAAAGAAACTAGCTGTAAGAGCAGCAAAAGCCCTTGAAACATTTTTCATCGTGTTAGCAGCAGGATTGCCTTCCAAACCTTCTTGCATATTTAACTGAAAAACAAAATATACAGATTTGTAAAGGGTGAGAATTCTTTTTAATAAAAAACTGATGCAACAAACTAGATAGAGAACTAAATATGCCAAAAATGAGCTGGTCAGACCATAACAGGTACCGAGTATGTTTTAGGTACAAGCTAGATAGCAGGTCAAAAATAGATTCTGTTAAATTATATATATAATGAAAGTGCTAAAATTGAGTTATATCGTTACAAAATAATCAAATTTTCATAATTAAACAATTTAGGAGGTTTCTATGCACTTAAAAACGCTTTGGATAAACCATAACCTAAATCGAGCCACCTAAATGTAAATTGGTCGAAATGTAGAGGCTCATGGATAACGATTAATTTTCTAACAAGTTTACATTCGAATCATATTAAAACATCTTAAGCATGCTTTTAATCATGTAAAATCAACTAATCACTTCTCACAATAAGGAAAATGGAAAAATTCTTACTCAGTGAATACCGCCTTCATTTTGGTCTGGCCTTCAGCTACAGCTGACGGACTCATGCCATGAAAGGGTATTTTAGGAATAAAAGAAATTAGTAAAGAGTACATATATCAAAATTCAAAAGACAGCAATTTAATAAACATATATCAAAAACATTCGGACTGCAATATTATGAAAAAATGACTAGTGACAATATAAGATACAAAGCAAATATTGCATCATGTTGCTGCCAATCGTGCAAGATCACAGAAATGTTATGCAGTAAAACAATAAGTAAATGAAATACGAAAAAAAAAAGTAGAGCTTACAGTTAACTTTGAGGTAGCCTTCAGCTGATTAATCATGATTGGAACTGTCAACGTTCTAATAATCAGGGTTGTTATTACTATGCTTACAAACCTGACAAAATGGAAGGACACAATATTATTATTTTACTGTATATGCCACCAAAAGAGAAGTACGAAAATATAGAACAAAACTTGTATGCTAATGTTTCATGACATAGCAACATTGCATCAAATTTAAATTCCTTGAAGGTTGAACTATAACTTATTTGTCACCAACTCACTATCCTTTTAATCTTTCATTGAGCTAATAAGCAATAACCCACATTCAAAGTAAACTAGGCTAAACCCCTACAAAACAATTTTCCTAATGGTACTATGAGCTTGAAAGCACGGTAATATAATTCGCTACTCCATTCCTCCTCAAATGTTCCATGTCCGTAACCAACAAACCTAAAACCTACATAGGTATATGCTAAAAAAAATTCACACTTTACACCGTTTTGCTGATACTGATTATCTAATTAATTAGGATCACTTTACACTTGCATAGCTAGAATTCACCTGATTATCACAAGGACATTAAAAAACTATCTAAATTGGATATATCACATAATCATTTTCATAATGAAATGCCAAACAACAACTATAACTAATCCTAATAATCTAGGGTACTAGAAATTCCACTTAGACAAGTTCAAGGTACTAAACCGCATTTTGGCCTTATCTGAAATGACTTGTTAGATCTTTTAGAGTCGAATATACATGCCAATTCAAATCTGTTTTTGTTAGAGGACTAGCCTTTTAGACCTTCGTTTACGGCTTTATAATGGCCAACTAGTGTAGTGTCAATTCAAATATGGAAGTTACGATCTATCAATAATGAATGTAAGATACTTACAAATAAAACAGACCCTGTGTCCCATATGTCTTTTTCAACATGAACCACAGGGCAACAACTCTAAAGGGTCTCATCTATAATCTCGTGTCCCTTTTTGTCTCTTATCACTTAAACTAATTTCCTTCTCATATGATTAATGGGATCATTAAAAGTGGGTGTGCAGCTGTATAATATTGGATTGCACCAAAATCACAGAATTTTAAAATACTGGAAAATTAAAAACCTAATTGTTTAGTACTGTTTGAATTATCTGTGAACCGTGCACCTGACCCAACGTTAACCTATGATGGGCCCCCCAAAAAATAAAAAACCTTTTTTTTTTTTTTTTATTTTTTTTTTGAGGTTCTTTTGTCTAAACGACATAATTTAATAGTAATAAAACTGTTGTTGGCCATTATAAAGTCGTAACCTTTATCCTACACTAGTTGGCCATTTCATAACAAAATCAAAATCACAGGCATAGCAAACTGTGTATATCTCCTTATTTTATGAAGATAGGCAGATTTATAACATATAACTCACTTCTATAGCTATCCTTGAAAAAATATGCAAGTATGTATGTTAAGCTACAGGTTCACTTTATATCAACTAAGCATGTAAGCTAACAGCGACTAATTCGCCTCAAAGCAACTAAAACGAGACATTACCATTCTTAAGTTAATCAAACAAAATCAGGTGGGAGTTTTCGGGGGTTGTGAACCAGAAACCTATGTCCCACGCTAACTCGATATTGAGAACATCCACTCAAACTCACTGCAACTCATTAACTATTCGCCTACTTGGAAAATTAATCATAACCAGTTTCATTTCTAACTAATCTAAATAGTACCGAAAAACCAGTTCGAACAAGCTCATATAAGGCGTAAAACAAGCTTAAACAAACACCTCCTTTAAATACGAATAAGTAGATTTTCGGTAGTATTTGGATAGAAACAAAGACACTATTTAACTTGTTTATCTACTTATTCTTTGGGGGTGTTTGTTTCGGCTTATGGCTTCTTTTGAAACTTTTCGGCTTATATAACAAAAATAACCACAAATTCATAACAAAATCAAAACCGCAGGATTAACTACAAATTTCTTCATAACAGATCGAAACATCATGATTTAACTATAATTATCATAACATCTATATCTACATCTAATAATAACCTACAATCAACCAATTAAAACTGAAATTTCATCATAATTAAACATCATGTCAAGAATATCGTAAAATAAACAAAATTAAAAACAACTTACCGAATTGAGTGACGATCTACGGCGAGCTTCGATTAAACCCTAACGATTTGAGTGACGATCTACGGTGAGCTTCGATTAAACCCTGACGATTTGAGTGATGATCTACGGTGAGCTTCGATTATGAAGATACGATTTGAGTGACGATCTACTTAAGCTTCGATTTGAGCTTCGATTAAACTCTCACCTTGTTTAAGTGTGAGAGTGAAAATGGGGAAAGTGTTACTTTGGGGAAAATGAAGATGCAGACTGTGATAAATTTTGTTTTACTGTTACATTGAGTAAACTTTTTTATTATTATAACCTCTTTTAAATATTTATATGGTATTTTTTAACTTATGTTGCCATTTTTTTATAAATTTCTTTATTATTTTTTTTCCTAAATGAGTAAGGTATTGGTACTCTGTAGTGTTGACGGTTCAAAACCCGAATTGAACCGAAAAATCAAACCGTGCCGAGATCGATTTAGCAAAAAAATCAGACCGAGGACCGGACCGAATGTGCTCGGTCCGGTTTTTCCAGCCGAACTACAGTAACATATAAATATTACTGTAGTAAAGTTTTTACAAAATTGTCCCTAATTTTAGTAAAGTTATTACAAAAATATTTTGTAAAAAAATTAGTAAAAGGTTTTAATGACATTGAAAAAAACGTGCCTTGTATTTACATTTTTCAACAAGCAGGGCTCGGTCTTCGGTCCCGTGTTTTGGACCAAATCGGTTTTTGGACCGCGATTAGCCTTAGATACAAGTTATAAACTTTCACTCACACTTTTTAAAAAGTGGGAGTAAAACTACACTTTTGCTCACACTCTTTGTAAAGTGTGTGTATAAATTAGACTTTTGCTCACACTTTTTTTAAAAGTGGGGGTAAAAATTAAACTTTTGCTTACACTTTTTAAAAAGTGTGGGTAAAAATTAGACTTTTGCTGACACTTTTTAAAAAGTGTGGGTAAAACTAGACTTTTACTTACACTTTTTTGAAATGTGTAAGTAAACATGTACTTTCACTTACACTTTTTTATGTGTCATTAAAAATTGTGTCACTAAAAGCCTTTTTTTTTGTAGTGTACGGTAACTGCTCGTTCTCGAGAATGGAGCAGATAGTTAAAGATTTAACGACTGTTGGAGATGGTCTTATATTTGGAGACAACTAGAAGTTTGAAACATGGATATGGTTTTATTTTATCCCACATTGATGGCGAAACAAACTATAGAGTATCTTATAAGTAAGGCAAAGGACTGTGGTTATGCTTATGCTTAACCTGAATTTGCTATCTTTTGCTTTTCACTTACTATAAACGTTTTGAGCCTTAATTGATTCCATAAAAAGTCAAGTTTTGAGCTCTTTTTTCCCCTTACTTTAAACGTTTAGAACCTTAATCGGTTTCACTGATATAAAAAGTCAAAATGTTTTGAGCCTTAATCAGTTTCATAGATATAAAAAGTCAAGTTTTGAGCCTTTATCAGTATCATATATATAAAAAGACAAAATGTATAGAAAATGTGTTAAAGGTGAGTAATATTTGGATATGAAGTTTCAAGTTTAGCCCAGACTTGCTCAACATCTATTATCATACATGTATGCACTACGTATCCCAACACATACGTATGTATTTCTAATGTTCATAGCTTTGCCAGCATTATCAATCATTGGGTTTTCCCCCTTACTTTGGACGTTTTGAGCCTTAATCAGTTTCATAGATAAAAATATGTCAAAATGTAGAAAATGTTTTAAATTACCTCACTATGCCTTAATTGCTCGATTGTACATTGTTATTATCTTGTATATAAGCTATTTTGAAGTGTTTTGTGATTATGTAGGTTATGCGTAAAAAAAAGTTAAGATGGTGATATTGAAGTAAAATATAGAAAAGTGAAAGATTTAAAACGTTGTCGCATTATTTTGGTCACAACTCCTTCGTTCGAGCTCCGTTTTAAGTGATTCAAAATGCCACCCAAAGATAAAAAACTAGATCTTTATTTTTACTTGATAAAATACCCAAAAATATGGAGTTATCTCGTGATAGTATCACGAGTAATATTTGGATATGAAGTTTCAAGTTTGGCTCAGACTTGCTCAACATTTATGATTATACATGTATGCACTTCTCCAGACATATATGTGTTTATTTCTAATGTTCATTTAGCTTCGCCAATATAATTAATCATTGGGTGTGATGATCATTGAGCTCCGTGAGCCCCAAACTATATGTTTACGCCATAATCCTGTGGGGTAATAGACAAAGATCTTTGGGGTTGATTACGCCGTAACCTATACGAATAGGTTACGCCGTAACCTTTTGCCTGTATCAAAGGTTTGTTGATTACGCGGTAACCAATAATGGTTACTAGTGTTACGGCGTAAACTACATGTCAGTTGGTTGTAAAATTCGCTTTTAACCAACTTTAACTACCCGTAACTGTTATTTTGTTATATTATAATTGCTCTTAGAATATACAACGAAAAACACTCATACAATTCCTTTAAAGTTCTTGATTTGTGATCTTGTGCTTAGACACAAATTGTCATTCTTCTTGAATTATCCCGATAGAGATTTAGTGCAACCCATGCATATATAGGGTCGAAATACTTTATACGAAAAATGAACTCAACACGATTCAAGTAAGAAATCTAGGATTATCACGACACCCTAACACCATATTCCCTAACAAAAAACACTCCAGGTAGTTTACAATATCTGCTTGCACAGTACAAGAAGTCGTATGGTACCTCCTTACAAGTCACAAAAACCTGATTAGCACACAAACATATGGCTACTTTAAAAACCAAAAATACTCCTTTTGACAAAAACATAACAAGCTGCAGAATCTAACGATTTCGCAATAAAATGAATCTCACAACACTTGAAGCCCTCGGACACTTCAACAACTTAGCACACAACCGAAATTCTTCCTCCATGACCCCGCTTTCACACGTGATTGTTAGCGTCTTCAAAACCTTTGCATTTCCCAACACGTATTCCAAAAACTGTATATCGTCCTTCCGGCCCATGCATTTATCAAATTTTATTGTCTTAAGGTTCAATAACATACAAGTAGGCAGGGGCGGAGGGATGTATACATTTTTCTTAGGGGGGGGGGCCGGATGGAGAGACCTCATATAATACTAGATCAAAAAAAAATTTTAGTGCAAATTTTGAAATAACGGCCATATTTTTAGCTTGCCCCCATCCCAAATGCCAAATTGACCCCAATAAAACTACTTAAATATCAAAAAGCTACTGAAAAACTACTGAAAAGCTGAAAAAATGTTTTTGGAAAAAAAATTTTTGCCCCCTATATGTCAATATCCAGGCTCCGCCACTGCAAGTAGGAACATATTTAGGCTCAATCCAGTGTGATTCTTCCGATTCCTTGTCATACGTTGGTTTAGGTTTTTGCTAAAAAACACAAACAAGCAGATAGCATTAAGAAAATTTGTTAAAACCCATAAAATAAAGCAATTCGAAGCATTAAAAACAGTTCTTTACATTCTCAATATAAGTGGTGGGTACTAAGTGCGGGTTAATCCAGCAAGATTGTTTTGTCTTTTGTTTAAACACAAACATAGTAAGATCGAGAACCCAAAGTTTTTCGTAAATCAAAGAAGTTTGAAAGTATAGAATAAAGCATGTAAAGTGTTAGAAACAAGCCAATACCTCTTCGATACATAAATGTTCCAACCGAGAACAACTTTCAAGAATTTGAAAAATTGGTATCCATTTAAGTTTATACCTACTTATCAACTCCAAATGCTCATAATTTGGGAATTTGGGCAAACGTCCAACGTGATAGCCCTTCAGCAAAACAAAATTACAATTGGATCCGTTCAGTAATTATTACAATATAAATGTAACAGAATCAGTGCAGCAATGTCTAAACAAAATTGAACTTACAAAATCAGGCTTAAACGAAATTGACTTAGCTCCACTTATTCCTTTCAGAAGCTCTACCCTCAAATGCTCGATCCACAGCACAAATGATATATTTACCATAACCAGAGACGGGAAATCTTCCATCACAAATTGGGAGCACCACTGACCACCAATAAAGAGATCTTCAAGATTAGGGACATTTAACACAACCTTGCTAATAGTTTCACGACATTTCCCAATTACTTCTAGATTCAAATGCTTTAAAGTAGGAATATTAAATATGTAATCTTCGGGCTGACCACGAAATGATACTGTAAGTGATAAACTTTCAAGTATTGGGCATCCTCGGATCAGTTTAATTGCATTGAGAGAAGGGCCGCTGTAAACGAACATGTTCAAGGTTTTTAGAGAAGGAAGATTGAAAGGAGTCTGCCACTCCATAACTTTCGAACAACAACGATTTTCTATATGTAACTTTGTTAGTGTCTTGCAAGTGAACAAACTAATAGGCAATTAAGGCAATCCAGATATTACTTTAAGTTCACGAACTTTTAACCTTACAGCCTCGTCTATCCATTTAGTCATGCTTGACTTTTGAATCCATAATTCACCAAAGCATAACCTAAATAATCTGATTTGACTTGTTTTGCAATGGTTCAGAACATGATCCACAAACGAACAACAGTTTTCTAAACCACGGAAGGGGTAACAGTCAATGTCAATGTTCGTGACCAACGTCCAATTTTTCCTCCATCTTTTGGATAAAATGCTAGTTCGCACTGCGGATTTTGTAGGCATGAGAGAAAGTATATATGAAAGAATCTCTTCTGGCATGTTGCTAAGCCTATCCATTTTCTTGCACTGATAAACACTTTACGGGACAATAACCAACTCTTACTTTCAATGTAAAGAACGTGGATACTTGGATCTTTTGAAACTAAATAGTCATAGAGCAAACTCATATATATTCATAAGTGAAAATTAGTTTTAAATTATGAAAAAAAAGGTTTAGAGTTTTGACTATGCAAAAACCGGATGAATGTAAGCTGAATCATCTGCCAATGATGAGCAAATAGGCGGTTTATGATCACTTGAAATATTATGGTTTAGTCGTTGGCATGGGCCGGCTAGGAATATTATTCACAAAAATTCGTAGCTTAAAGCCCAATCAAAAACGGTTTCATGCATGGTACATTGTCAATAATCTTTTATATAATAAAAGAATGTCATCATTTCAGAGTTTTCTAATTGGTCAATAAAAAGTCAAAATTGAATCAATTTGGTCAAAATTAAAAAATTGTGGTGGAGTAATCTGATGGAGAAAAAAAACACATAAAAATATATGTGTAAAATTTGTGAAAACAAAAACTTGAAAAAAGAAGAGGTAATTAATAAAACTTTAGTGGTTTTAATTTAAAATTATGATTGAATTAAGTGATATAATTTATAATTTACAATTTTTTATTATAACTTTAAAAAATAAACAAATAACCCCTTAAACATTATACGCCTAAACTTTATATTTTAAAATACAACAAACACAAAATTTTACTTCCAATAAATATTTAACATTATTTAATCACATCTCAAATCTACCCGAATAATTTTTAGTAGATTTTTCATTGTCGGCATAAAATCCTGTTGTACAACCATCTAGAAAAACACTAAAGCACATAAATCTAATCGTAAATAAAGAAAATTGAGTTTTCTAACTTATTCATTATTGGTTCAGAGAAAATTACATTTTCATTTTCTTTTGGTTTTATACGCACTAAGTTCTAACAATTGAATTTATGAAAAAGTATTTATTTAATTGAACAATGTTTCTAAAGTGAAGTTAATGTTTTGAATAAAACGAGGGAAAGATTAATCCTCTTGTGGCCTCGGAGGTTCTCTTGAGCCGAGTTCCGGCGTACCTAAAAGTGAGTTTCGCTGGGATATTAGTTGTCTAACAATTTCGAGTCCGGGGAAAACAGGTAATCAAAAAGGAAACAATGATTCTAATGATCCATCTACGTATATTTAAAACAATAAATATATTCTCTTTATATAATTTCGATAATACTCTATACATAACTTATAAAACAAAAAAAAATTATATATATTTTTTAAAAATATAATGTCTAAGCCCCGTGCGTGCATGGGCATTAAAGTTAGTTGTAAATATAGAGTGTTTCAAATTGTAAAAACAAATTAAAAATTAATCTCAATAAACTATGGTACCGTACATTGTCGGTAGACCTTGCAATCTAGACCCAAACGGGTCTGGATAGGCCTATATGAAAATTTTTGTAATTTGTATATTGATGTTAATCTAACAAACACGTTGGACCTCAGGTGTTAAAAGTTGTGTCTATACTAACCTCGTTGGGTAATATAAACTCGTCTAATCACGTTTGGGTCTCGTTAGCCGGGAACAAAATTCTCAATAAATTTTATAACATCAACCCCCTAAACAAGAACAAAATTCTAGTGCCCTAATTTTTATGAGTCTTTTTAAAGTCTACAGCCTTGGAGTGCACGCTACGTATAAAAACTTGTACAACTCTTCTTAACAACTTTTCCTGCCATTATCATTCGGTTATATATTCTTTTTCTCAAAGTCAAATAAGTCGTATTCATAATCAATAAAACACACACAGAGTACGTTAAATCGAATTAGTAAAGACTATGCAGCTCTTTTGATTGCGTTCGTTCCTCACCAGCGATCAACTCCCATGGTACTCTCAAAGTGAAATTGAGGTACAAAATATATTCATCTTCGAGTTAAATTTGATCATTATATATCTCTATATATATTATATATAGGAGGAGGCATGACAGATCATAAGTCTACATGGCATCCCATAAATCCATGTCATCACCAAAGCCATGTCTTCAATATAAAAATTTTTCCCCTTAAATTAGATTTTTAATTTTTTTTTCCAAGAACAAGATTTCAACCGAATATCTTTGTGATATTAACAAACCACTTTACCACTAGACTAGGTAATTGTTTTTAATTATATATTGCATGTTAAAATATATGAACCTAATATCTTTGTGATATTAACAAACAACTTAACCACTAACTAGGTAATTGTTTTGAATTATATCATGCAAGTTAAAATATATAAGGTTATACAAAAAAAACATAATTTACCCATTTTTAAATTCGGTATACTATAAAAAAAATTAAAGATAATTCAAGAATTGCTTTGCAATAATATATCTTTTAGCGTTCAGCATATCTTGCATGGAGACAGAGACAATGCGAGTAATTACTTTCTTTATTAGTGAGTGTAACCACGTTTATTTTAAAGTTAACATACATTGCATTCTTTTTCTTTGACGAAAACCACGTCTTTATGTTTTTTTTCTATGATTTAACGTCTTTGTCCAAAATGATTAAGATACTTCTTCTTTAGCTATTTTATTTGATGTTCAGAGTTGTTTGGCACATGAAATTCTACAACATGATCCCATTGAGGTCAGTAATATTAGTTATAGTATAGCGGCTATAGAATGGTTAGATAGATGTTACTGACACAAATATGATTATATTGCATTGTTCATACGTTCTTCAGTTCTTAATCAAAGGGTGTTGTGTCAACTGATCAAGAGGCCATTGATTAGGGTGGTGCAGCAAATCCTAGCTTAAAGGTGATATGATTAGTGTTGCTTCTCAAGTTGACATTTGTTGTAAAGACTTCACTTCTTCTGTTTCTCTAAAAAAAAATCGTTTGTACTATGAAAGAGGGTATCTATATTTATAACATTCATTCAGGTTATATCTGCTCGAAAAGTTAAATTTGAAACTGGGTATGAGAGAGGTGGACAAACTAGTGAGCATGTACAACTTGCAAAGACTTTGGGTGTTTCTTACTTAATATATGTAATTTTAACCATTTTTCTTTTGAATTGTAGCCGAGAGATAATTGGAAGATCTTTGTTTAGCCCTGAGATGGGAATAGGGCCTCTCGGTGATGGCAATGAGTTCTAGAAGGGCTTTTACCAGAGTCTTGTGCCAACCCAAATGGGTCTATCTCTCAATATCAGTGTGTTCCTTGACTCTTAGGCTATACATTTGTGTACATTGTTTGGTTTGTTGTGATTATCATAGGTGTTAAAAGTAATTTGCTGTTTAAGTACTCACATAAAGAAGGCCAGTTTATGCGTTACACATTTTCAGCTATTGTATATAAATAATATATTATGCGTATTCAATCATTATTGTAATGAAAAAAAACCCCGTTGAGAAGACTCTATTGTAATATGTCCAAGTATAAATAATATATGTCCAGAAATCTATTCGAGCCTACGGGGACGCACACGTTAATATGTAGAATAACGATTAATATGTAGAACAACCATTAATATATTAA
>BQNB010070910.1:18286-32956 GCA_026074375.1 Tanacetum coccineum
TACCTGTTCAAAACATAAACCATTCGGCTTTCAGGTCGATGTTTGAAAGAGAAAAACTTTCTGGAAATAATTTCAATGACTGGTTTCGTCAACTTAAGTTAGTCTTGAGAGTTGAAAAGAAAATGTATGTCATTGAACAGCCTATTCCCCCTGCTCCTGCAGCTGATTCCGCAGCAAATGTGCTGGCAGAATGGAATGCAGTATATGATGCTCATAATGAGGTGGCTTGTCTTATGCTCGGGAGTATGACACCTGAACTTCATAAACAATTTAAAAATTATTCACCTCATGAGATGCTTCAGGAGCTTAAATCTATGTTTGAGAAACAAGTTGGAGTAGAGAGGTTTGACCTAATCCAAACTTTCCATGCTTGCAAACAAGAGGAGGGTAAACCAGTTGGTGCATATGTCCTTAAAATGAAAGACTATATGGAGCAACTGGAAGGTCTTGGTTATGTTCTCTCACAGGATCTTAGTGTTGGTTTAATCTTCAATGGCCTCACTAGTGATTTTGCTGGATTTGTGAGAAATTACAATATGCATAACATGGGGAAGAAAATTGGTGAAATACATGCTCTGCTTATTGAGTATTAAATAGGTTTACCTAAAAAGGTTGAAACACCACTAGTAATGATGATTAGAAGTGGTAAAATCCAGAATGCCAATAAGAAATCGCTTAAAGCTAAAGGCAAGGGTAAAGCTAATGGCAAGGGAAAGGATAAACAAGTTTATATCCCTAAGCCTAAAAAGCCTAAACCTTCTGCTAAAGAGCACCCAGCTAAAGATGACACCTGCCACCACTGCAAGGAGGTGGGTCATTGGAAGAGGAATTGTCCTGTTTATCTTGCTGGGTTGTTGAAGAAAAAGAAGCAGGTTGGCACTGCTAGTTCTTTAGGTATCTTCACAATAGAAATATTTTCTTTTCCTAATAAATCCTGGGTGTATGACACTCAAGTGTGTTGGTCACTCACATTTGTATACAAACATGGTTTAAGAGAAGTCAAGAAAGCTGAAAACTCAAGGAGCTCTCTATAATGTACGTGGGCAATGGAGTATTCGTGCACAAGAAGACGCTATTGGAAGTTTTGTACTTAGTTTTTGCCTAATGTGCCTAGATGATTTGTTTAGACAATGTCAATATGAGCCCATCAATTATTAGAGATGTTGTTTCAGTTTTCATCGTTTGGTAGAAAAGGTTTTGTCTAGCGTTTTACGATTTCAGAATTTCAGTTTCATAACAGAACAATGTTCTTTATATTAATGTATTCCCCAGTAATGGAAATTTATGAAATTGATATGTCTAAATCCTTGTGACCAAAAGTTAATTCTATTATATAAAGTTGCACTAAGAAGAGCCAAGCATAACTTGGACTCTACTATAACTCTGGCACTGCCGTCTTTGCCATATAACCAAGAAACGTATAGAAAAAGAGCAACATGAAAAGCTTTTTAAAATCAACCCAGATGAGAGTCATTTGATTAATGTGTATCTTTGAGTAAACATGCAAGATGACAAGCAAATCATTTTCCCACATCATCTCGAAAAGGCGACTAATCAACTTGGAAAAATATAAACTGATATGTGTAGGTCCACTTATAGACCTGTTGTCAAGACAAGGTCCTAGCTACTTCATTACATTCACAGATATTATAGTCGTTATGGTTTATGTTTACATTTACTTAAACATACGCATGAGTCTTTGAAACGTCAAGGTTGATTAGAGAAAGAAGTGGACAAATAAACTCGCGGAAGACACATCAAGGCTCTTCGTGATTCAGATCGAGGTGGCGAATACATAAGCCAAGAGTTTAAAGATAATCTTAAAGCTTGTGGAATTGTCCAATAGCTTACTCCTCCATACACACCACAACATAATGGTGTGTCTGAAAGGAGAAATCGTACTTTGTAAGACATGGTTCGATCTATGATGAATCTTACAACTCTACCGTTATAATTTTGGGATTATGCTCTAGAGTCTGCAACACGCATACTCAATATGTGTCACACCCCGTAAATTTCCAGTCATTATTTTAAACTATTCCGATCATTATTTTGACTTTTATATGTTACGTTTAAATTTGACTTAAGACCGAGAAGTTATCCCGCGTAAAACTAAAAAACATCATCGGACGCGTTTCGGCTTCGTACTTGGATTAGTCTACGTGTTATACGCATTATTTTATCATTTTAAAGTGTTACGTAGTTTACGTACACTTCCGTTTGCGATTCTTACATTTTTCGCGTACAATTTATGTTTTTCGCGTTTTAGATCAAACGGAGACTAGGAAACCTACCACCTTTGTATGTAAACCCAAGATATCAACCATAATCCTTCCTAGTGTCAAAATTTTAAAAATATCCCCCCCCCCCCCTCTTATTCTAAATTTTTTGTATTTAAATTAAATACAAAAGCATCTTTTTGAATTTTACAAGTACATGTGTTGTGTAAGATTTAGAAAATGACATCCCATGGTGTCATTTTCATGCACAAGTTTATGAGCTAACACATGCATGTGATCTATTTTTATATTTTCCTTTATTTATCAATTAAACACTAACCATCTTTCAAATAATGGAACCATGGCTCAACATTTTGGCTCATTCTTTTCTTTTATTTCTTCCTTGTGTCGCACCATCCAACACACACTCTTAGTGTGTTAGTCATTTGACTAGGTCAAGGCTTGGACCATGACTTAACCCTAACACATGGCTTGTCCTATAAATACTACCATTTAACAACTTTAGGATTTTATTCTTTCACATAGCAACCAAAAACATTTTCTTTTCCCTTCTTTTGCCTCCCTACTCACGGCTCATTTAAGGAATAAAAAAGGTTCCTTAAATCTTCATTGTGTTTCAAGATCTAGAGTTCTAGGTTGATATTTAAGGGTTTTAAGGTGTTCTACAAGGGTTATTCTTTGATTGTTCAAGATTTATTAAGGGTTCAAGAACTAGGGTTTGGTTATTTTCACTTGGGTTTTGCAAGATTCATTCTCTACCCTTGTTCTTGATATTATTTTTCTTAGATCTCCTCACTTGTAAGCCAAATCTTGAATCGCTTACTTTCATTTCTATATTTCTTATGTTCTTGCATAGATATATATATCCTATTGTGTTTGTGCAAGTCTTTCAAAAAGAAACAAGATGGTTTATGAAATAATCAAGCTTTTATGTGTTCTTTGATTTACATATTATTATTATGGTAAGGATGAGTGAACTAGTATGTTGCAACAAAGATGATGATGGGATTAGGATAGATTAAGAGTGGTTTTGATGGTTGGTTTAGTAGTGAACAGGGTTAGGTTAGAATAAGCACCATTGTGAAGTTTGGATGGATTTTAGAGGCGTTTGCGAAATAAAGGGTTGCTGATCCGATTTTGTTTTGAGGTTTTCGGACACTTAAGAATGTTTTCAATAGTCGAAAAGGTAGTTTTTGGATAGCTCGTTTTGTATAGATAGTTTTTCATATATCGAACACTAAAATTGGACTTAAAACGACCGAGTTACGCTCAAATGAAACTTGAAATATTTTTCGGCAAAACGATTTTAATACTATCAGATCAGGAACGAAAATGACCATTTTGACCCCTTTCGAGTCCGTTTTGGCCAAAGTGTAAAACACAAACATGGCCTAAAATGACGTTTTCCTTCCAAAGTCGCGAAAGTTGTGTTAAAAATGCTTTATGAGTGAGATAGACCTAGTTTTCGTCAAGTTATTTTTGGACATATAATTTTATATATGTAGGTCCAAAGTCTTGGATCTGATTAGCCTTTTGTAAGCCAATAGTTAACTTGAATAAATCCAAATTAACTATATGAGAGACAATGACTATGAATACTATGTGCTAATGTGGAATCTTAACACAAGTACTAAGAAGAACAATTGTAAACTAACTTCGTATATTGATTTCTATTAAGCTCTAATGCTTCTATTGATATTTCAATCACGTACATAACATTGTGCCTTAGGGTTCCTTTTATACACCAAGGAAACCCTAATGGGCTTTACAAACGTGTGAAAAGATAATACATATCTTTTCCTAAGGTATCTCCTAAGATATCTCTAAAATGACTATTACTATTTTGTTACATAAACAGGCTTAACTAAAACAGACTTAACTAAATATGACCAGTACTAACTATAGTACTGCTATTCTACCAGTACTAACTTTAGTACTGCCAGACTTAACTTAGTACTGCCAGTATTAACTTAGTACTGCCAGAACTAACTAATACTACCAGACTTAACTGTTATACAACCAGTATTAAGTCTTTTACAATCTATTTCCCAACATGTAACCTTAGTTTTATTAATAAAAGTTAAATTTTTAGCTTAAATCATTTGTGCCTTTTAATTTTAGTTTCTTCTTATGCCATTTACTCAAGTCTTTTACTAAGCTAAAATGTTTACTCAAAGCACTCTTTAAGCTCAAATAAGCTGCCTGAAAAGCTATTTTGAGCTTGCTTGTTCACTTTAAGTCAGATTGGTTAAGGTTTATGGTTTTAAGCTTTTGGAAGATAAGCAAATAATGGAAAGGCTTATAGGGTCTTACCAGCTTGTTTTCTAACAAGCTGGATCTTGTAGAATAACTCTAAGAGCATTTAAGCCCTTGTTTAAAGCAAAGGGCAAAGGTGTGTTTACTTTTCTAATTTTATGTCTTAATTTTTGTTTTTACTTATTTAATTTCTTAATATTTGCTTATATGTACTTATACTTGCTTATTCAGTGTTATTAATGCTTATTAGTATTGGATTAATGCTTATAAGTCTCTTAGAAATAGATTTCATATAAACTGTCATATTTTAGCTTAAAACTGCTTGTTTCAAATGTGCTTATTCTTATGCTTAAGTCTGTGATAATATTGCTTATTTGTCCTTAAATATGCTTATGCTTAATCTGTTTCTACTTTTTAAAGCCTTTTATAAGTCTATTAAAGCTTAAAATGGATTTTGGATTAATTAAGGAGTGTTTGGCACAAGCAGCATCAACCAAGGTTAATGCTGTTTGAGCTCACTTTGGCTTTAAATCAAACTTTGTTAAGTTTAATTTTGTCTTATAATCCTACTTTCAAAAGTTTTTTCATATTTTACTAATCAATCTCCAAGGTTTAGCTAAATACTTTAGAATTTCTGTGGACCTTCAGCTTCCTTAGAATAGCTTATATCATTAGTTTTTAGTTTAGAAATGCTTTATAAGATTTGTTTTTGCGTTTTAATTGGGTTTCAAGAGCATTATTGCATCTGGTTTAAGTTTGCAATAGCCTTTGCAGTTTTAGTCTAAAATCAGTAAAGTTTGCTAGTTTGAATCAATGTAAAATTAGTTTTTAAACCTTAAATTTAAGTAGGATTTAAGTTGTTTTAGGTTAGATTTTGGTAGCACAAGCTCTTTAGATATAGTACTTCATCTGTTTTAGCTTTTTAAGGATTCAGGTCATCATTTAGATGCTTAATTTTAGGGCTGCATATAGCTTATTAGTCTTTTAAAACCAGTAAAAAAATAAAAGGAAACAGTTTCTACTTAATCTCTTTGTTTCAAGTGCTTATTCTGAGCTTAATATTAAGTTTCATAAAAAGTTCTAGTTATAAATATTGCTTATTTTAATGTGTTCTTTAAGTTTTTCCAAAAAGTTTTCAAAAAGAAAAATAAGTGCAAAAACTAAGGGCCAGGACTTGAACCTGCGACCTTAGCTACACACACACACACTTACCACTGCGCCCTTAGGTCTTTTTCGTTAGATCCTTGGGCCAGTTTTCTTATAAGCCCTTTTTGTAACTTTAAGCTTTCAGCCCTAAATAGCTTATTACCAGCTTATTCAAATAAGCTGGTAAACCCATATTATTAAGGATTAGATTAGTTCATAGTACTTTTCGTGATTTTTTTCAAATTTTTATAAATTAGTTTAATATTTTTATAATATTTTTGGATTAAAACTGTTTTTAATTCATAATAAATAAAATAAAAATCAAAAAAATATAATTCTCTTTTCTAAAATTATTTTTTTATCATTTAGGACTGTTAGAAATTAAATTTACATTTTAAGGTTAAAATTTGATAATTTAGGTTGTGATCACGATTTTAAAGAATGTACCTTTAACGTATTAAATGCTTAATCGTTTTATGTTGCCTTTTTAATTAGCGAGCCTTTAAATTTACTTTTCCATTTACGCTATTAGAATTAGAAACCAAACCCAAATCTTTTATGACATTCAAGCTCGATTTTCGACATAATCGTGAATTTCCATTCAACTCTCACCGAGGAGAACGATACCCGTGTTGATTACTTATTATTCTTTCCTAAGAATAATACGTACGATACTTTTCTTACGTAAACGTATATGTATATATATTATATATATTTGAGGGTTATTTGTTTGATACCGTATTTAGAGGATTATCAATGATCCTGAGGAGTTGATTCTTCATGAGGAGATTCATTAAGTGGATCATCATGCAGATGAGTTTTTTTGGTGATTCTTAAAACCTTGAATAAAATGTTTAGAAATGGTTCTTGTTCTTGTGTTGATGGAGTACTTGATGATGGAGCATCCTGGTCAATGGAAGTTGACACATGAGAATCTGCTAAAACCACAGCTCTCGGATCAGCAGCTTCTTGAACTGGAGAACCAACAACTGATGGAGGAGTGAAGTATTCATACGAACATAGTCGAAACAGAGCGACCCCATCATCTCTGGTGGTGAATACAAGATATTAGGAATAAGGTTTGGAACGAGTGTTCCTGAACTTGATGTGTCATGGAGTCATAGAATGAAGCCCGGGTCCGAACTAAATTGTTCAGAAGCCATTGAGTCCACTGCAATCGAATGTCACATGAATTGTTTCTATAATTTTTTGGTTCTTTTGTTATAGATTCTGAACGCTTTCTTTACGGGCGCGTAAACAACGAAAATACCTATGTCAGCTTTTGTATCTAATTTACCCAGGTCGTCATTGTCATTAGTAGGATAACAGAGTGCACCAAAGACATGAAAAAGAATATAAAGGGACCGATTTCTTTATCTTTGCATAAGCCTCAATATGGAAGTTTGTTGTATTGATGCGGCTTATTGAACGTTTTGATAACAAACTGATTGAATTGCTTCGTCCTATAAAATAATGAAGCTTTAGCAAATATTAACATGTAACGAGCAGCTTCTATAAGAGTTCATTTCGCCTTTCGACCAATGCCGGGTCTGCTAGGAGTGCAGGCAACAGATGTTTGATGCGAGATGCCAACATTTTCATAAAATTCACGAAGTGTCTGATTGACAAATTCGGTTCCATTATCTGTTCAAACATTACGGACAGTGGCATTCAAATGAACTTGAATATTTTTTATGCATTTAATGATGGCCTCAGGAGCTTCATCTTTTGTCCTCAAAAATCTTACCCAAGTAAATCTTGAGTAATCATCAATAATCACTAAGATATACCTTTTCCCCTTCTACTGGCCATACGCATTGGGCCATACAAATCCATATGCAAAAGATATAGTTTCTCCTGGTTAGTGTCTTCAGCTTTGGGTTGATGAGAATATTTCTTGCTTTTTCCTAGTACACATGCTGAACACAGATGATCTTTCTGAAATTTAAGCCTTGGAATGACTTGTGCAAGATTGTCTTTAGCTAGCTTGTTATGAGTACCGAATTTGAGATGAGATAAACGACGATGCCATAACCAGCTCTTAGTCTTTGACGCTTTAGATAGAAGACAGATCAGAGATGTTTTAAGCATGTCATCAAGAGAAACTGTGTACAAATTTGTGTCACGGGATCCGGAAAGTAGGTCAACACTTTCTAAATTACGAATAAAGCAAGTGTTTTTCCGAAATGCGACTTCAAGATCCGCGTCGCAAAATTAACCAACAGAAAACAAGTTATGTCCAAGCCCCTCGACGTAGTATACTCTTGAAATAGTAACATTTCCCAGCTGATAGTCACCATACCCCCATAATCCTTGCAATATTATCGTTCCCGAATCTAACTATACCTAGAAATTTACTAACTAAGTTCATGAGCTGAGAGCGGTTCCCTGTCATGTGTTTCGAACAAAAATCCAGTAGTTCAGATACCTGAGTAACAATATGGACAACCCTTGTTTAATGACATAGAAGAAAAGATGGGAATATTTGTAGCATTGGATCCCAAGTATGAATCCGATTCAGAGTGGTTAGTGTGACAATTGTGCTTTGAGCAGGTTAGTCAAACCGATAGTATGACTAGAACTCATTATTGTAATAAAATTATGTGTTATATAGTGATCTTATGTGAGTTTGGTTACAATCAAATGGAGCATGACGTCTCTGGTTTTTATGAAGGTTATGGTAATTTAATAGTATTTCATTTTGTTCACATTTTAGTGACAATGAAAATGATGGTAAAATTTTATGTGTGTATGTATTTATATGTATATGTATACATATTTAGATAATAGGAATTCGCGAGAATAGAAAATTTAGTTTAGAAATTTAGTTAGTAGATTTTAGTATTATTAAGTTATAGAAATAATGTATGAAATTAAATTTAATAATTCTAGTATTTAAAACTAGTTTTATTTAGAATGATGTCTAAATAAATAAAGGTTTTTATAAAAATATCAAAAATTAAGGGTTTTTGTGTAAATAATAATAATAAAAAAAAATAAAAAAAAGGGTGTTTGACCAGTCGGTTAAGGAAAAAAAACGGAGAAAAAAAAAGTTTTAGTTGGAAACAAATTAGTATTAGATAATGATTTGAAAACTAGGTGTAGCCTATAAATACATAATCTATTCTTCTCCTCCCCTTTGTTTTGTTCAACCGTACCATCAAGAAGAAGAAAATTTTTTTTATCAAGAATTGGTGGTGATTCAAGGGTAATCAAGTAAAAGGTTTAGGTATGATCTTCAATCCCGTTCTTGTTTAATCCTTTTAAAGCTTGTAACATTATTGATGGAATGAATAGGTTTTAAGAATATTCTGTAATTATGGGTTTTTGAGCATCAAAAAATTGTTTTAGGGAATAATGAATCAAAGGTTTTGGTATGTTAATTAAGTTTAATTTAGTAAATTCCGGAACTAAAAACTGGGTGCAGATTCTTTGGTAATCCATGCGAAGGTCATAAACTAGGTCAAAAAATAGCAAACATCAATTTTCTTGAGCCTAAAATTATATTCAGAGAGTCTAGTTTCCAAAAATTCCAGCTCCGAAAGGTTTTGAGGTAAGAAAGTTAGTCAAATAATTTTCGTAAGAAAAATTGTCAAAACAATAAATTCGGGTCAGATTTGGGTCTGATTTCGGGGAGTAAAACTCCTTCTTAAAATTCAAATTAGGATTAGCCAAAAATCAGAGGTCATATTTTAGGTGTCTATTAACTCCAGTTCGAAGGGCTAGCGATAAAAACTTTTCTAAGTATTTTTAAAGACGTCAAACGTTTTGGTGTGCGCTCATATCCGAATCTGAGTATTTTGTAATGATGAATTTTTATAAAATAGTTTCACTTAGTATTATTTTTTCTAAAAATCAATAGTACCGTTCATAACTCATTGAAATGCAATGTAGCATGTATAATACCAGACTTAATTGTCCTCCTGTTTTTCATTTTTTTATAATCACAGTAATTGATTTAAATCTTGTTTTTGGTGACGTAAAACCTAATACACTCACCAACTATTGTGTTTTGACGTTTTAAGCATACCTTCTCATGAGCCGTTAGAAAGGTGTTGAGAAGTTAATAAAAGAGGCTAGAGAGACCATTAGGCTGGTATTGGAAGTTCTCATTTGATTTCGTTTCGTATTTGTTTGCATAAATTCTTAGATGTTATTAGTTTAATAAGTTTGCGAGACATTATCCTTGTATTGATGAGACCTCTTTTTCATTAATACAAGATGCAGTTATTTTGTTTTTGGTATTGTCATGACACATCGTGTCTTTTATATTTAGTTATGCATGTAGTGATTCTCTATTGTTGACACCATTGTGTTGTGATGATATCCATGATGTTACGCCTCGTGTTTCCGCCTTGGCGGGGTGTGACAAATTGGTATCAGAGCCAATGGTTATAGAGAAGTAGGTGGTTGAGCCTTATAACTATAAACATAAGTCCTTCATATAATGCATTTTAGGCCTAAGTGTTAAGTAATATATACTGTTATACTTTCTCCTAATATATATAGCTTTAGTATCTTATTTTGTCTAACTTTTATTTAGCTATTTTTGTCTAACTATTATTAATATGGAATAATATTAATATTCCTTACAATTTAAAGCTATGTCTCCTATTTAGACATAAGCGCTATAGTGATCCAAAAGAAGGAGCCAATTGAGAAGGAGCCTCTTATGTAACTAAAGGAATAGGATAGTTGATCGCTTTGTCGAAGCTCGTAAATTTTTAAGGCATGGACCCGCGGATCAGGTGACTCTTGCGAAGGCTTAAAGTCAAACCCAAACGAGGCCCAGCATAAGTTTATTCCGTCTTTTACCTCGTTACGTCATTGATTATTTCTTTTGGATATTTCGTATTTTGGAGGCGCTGCGAGACTTTCGTTCTTTTATGTCGTTTTAATTTTATCTTTATATAAGTAAGTATTTCTTTGATGGAGCATCCTTTCTGTGTTATATTTGAGTGTTTTAAGATGTGCAATGTGGTGCTATAAGTGCCTTATAAGTATGAAATCATTGAGAAGTGTGTAGTCTTGGAAAGTAAGTATCGTGAAAGGATGCAATTATAATTTATGGTGGCCAACATAATTATAAAGGCCTCACACACTGTATATATGGATCATGATTGCAATTGATCGGTGTTATGCTGTTAGTTTGGGTATCAGTAAGATGTTATTTTTTATGTGCGTGTATCTTTATGAATAGTTATGAAGTTAGTAAGTTTTCCTTCTATCTATCGCTTGCGGATACCCCAGATACCCGTTAATGCTATTATTACGATTATTAAGTTTGTTCGTCTGCTCGATTATTCGCTCGGATATGTAACACTCATTTTAGCATAACTTGTTTGTACCATGACGGTATAGATGATCTAACTTTTCTATTCGGCATCTTGATGAATATTGGTTGTTCGGATATGCTTCTTTGGATATTGGGTCGTATTGTGGAGGTTAATGCCATTTGGTTCTTTCGTTTGTATTGATTACTCGTATAGTATCAAAATTTTCTTTAACATTAATAAGTTTCTAAAATATTAGTGCAAATCATACTCCGATCCTTATATATCCTTTGGTTTTCATAACTGTGCGACATGTTAGTACCGTCGTTTTTCTATAGTTTTTCTTTTGATCGTAAGTATGGATTAGTCTATACGTTCTTCTTTTAGGTTCGTAATGCCTTCGTATGAAATTCTCTCGAGCAAGTTCGCTTCACTCGTTATTCCTTACTATATGGTTTCAATAGAACTTCTTTCGCTTTCAAACAAATAAATTGTGTTAGAGTCTTTACGGTATTTTACAATCTCTTTTGGTATTACGCTGTCCTTGTTTGAGTATCATATTTTATATTAATGTCGAATTATGAAAACATTTTGAAGTATATCTTAATGGTGTTGGGGAAAATTATTTTGAAATGATTTTATGAATACAACACTTTTGTAGAAATGTCTCTTTATTGTTTTTTTTAAGAAACTATGTTTACAATAAATTTGGATACCATGTTTAAAATGATCTTTGTAAATAAAATATGTTTAAAATGATCTATACAAATAAGATACGAAACTCTTTTTTTTTGTGGTTAATAAATTTTATTTATATTATGAAAAGTAGGTTTAAAATAATTCGTAGTGGTAAGATGTGATACACCGTTAGATAACTATCTCTAGATTTTTATGACAATCATGATTAAAATTAATTTTATAAAGATTATATTTAAGACGATTTTTTTATATTTAAAATGATTTTTATAATTAAAACGACTTTCTTTATTATTTTAAATTGATTTTTATAAAAACATTATTTAGTTGGTTCTTTCGAGTAAAGTCAGTTATTGGTATAAGAATACTATCTTTTCATTTATCAATCTTGATACGTATTGTTATTCGTTATGTGTTCCTTTTGTAGTGGTACGCTTGTTGATTCTTTCATTTGCGTTTTCTATCGGTACATATATTCTATCCTTTCTTTTAAGGATTCTTATGACATTTGATCCACATCTATTTGCATATGTGAAATCCCTTAGATGTTTTCTAGCCTTTGATTCGATATTCGTTCGCTACCCTATTCGATAGTTCGTAACCCTTAGGATTCGTTTGATATACGTTTTATTCGACCAAGTCACTCTCCGTGGGGAGCACCTGTGTTGTTCAAGAAGAAGGACAGTTCATTTCAAATGTGCATAGACTATCGAGAGCTGGACTAGCTGACCACCAAGAATCTCCCTAGGATCGACGATTTATTCGACCAATTGCAAGGCTCACATTATTTCTCTAAAAGACAGCGTTAAGGATGTGATATTGACACATTGAGTTACGGTTATGCCTTTTGGGTTAACCAATGCACCAGCGTTTTCATGAACTTAATGAACCGGGTGTGCAAGCCGTATTTAGAAAAGTTTGTCATTTTGTTTATTGATGATATCTTGATCTACTCAAAGTCTAAGTAGGAACATGAGGTTCATTTGAAGTTAGTGTTGGAACTGTTGAAGAAAGAGAAGTTGTTTGTCAAGTTTTTCAAGTGTGAATTCTGGCTACAAGAAGTTCATTTTCTCGAACACGTAGTTAACAATGATGGAATTCATGTGGACCCTAGTAAGATAGAAGCAGTAAAGAATTGGAAGGTACCTAAGACACCATCCGAGATACGGTCATTCTTGGGATTGGCAGGTTACTACCGACGTTTCATCGCAAATTTTTCTAAGGTTGCTAAGCCCCTTACTTCATTAACTCAGAAGAATTAGAAGTATAAGTGATGCAAGGAACAGGAGGAAGCTTTTTAGACATTGAAGGACAATTTATGTAATGCACCAATATTGTCATTGCCAGAAGGATCCGAAGACTTTGTATTTTACTGTAACGCGTCGAATCAAGGATTTGGTTGTGTGTTGATGCAAAGTGGCAAGGTAATTGCATATGCATCACGGCAACTAAAGATTCATGAGAAGTACTATACTACACATGATTTGGAGTTGGGAGCAGTGGTTTTTGCTCTTAAGATTTGGAGGCATTACTTATATGGGACAAAAAGTATTATCTACACGGATCATAAGAGTCTACAACATATTTTTAACCCAAAGGATTAGAATATGCGCCAACAAAGATGGATTGAGTGGTTTAATGACTACGATTATGAGATTCGTTACCATCCGGGAAAGGCAAATGTAGTGGCTGATGCGTTCAGTAGGAAGGAAAGAGTGAAACCGAGATGAGTAAGAGCAATGTCCATGACTATTCGGTCAAGCGTCACAGACAAGATATTGGCTGCTTAAGGTGAGGCGTCTAAGGTAGAGAACGCGACAGCAGAAATACTGCATGGCCTAGACCAACAAATGGAAAAGAAGGAAGATGGTGGTTTTATTTTATTGACCGAGGATGGGATTCCATTGATAGGTAATGTAAGGATAATAATTATAGACGAGACTCGTGCATCAAGGTACTTGGTACATTCGGGAGCGGATAAAAAGTATTATGACCTTAGAGATATGCATTGGTGGCCATGTATGAAAGAAGGATATAGCTACCTATGTTAGCGATTGTCTGACTTGTTCAAAGGTGAAGGCTGAAAAATCAAAGACCTTCGGTTTTGTTTCAACATCATGAGATACTTGAGTGGTAATGGGATAGAAACACCATGGATTTTATCACTAAGTTGCCAAGGTCAAGTAGTGGACATGATACAATTTGAGTAATAGTCGATAGACTGACTAGGTTAACCCATTTTCTAGCTATACGAAAAGATTACAAGATGAGAAGTTGGCAAGGATTTATATCGATGAGATAGTAGCAAGGCAAGGAGTTCCGGAGTCGATCATCTCAGATTGTGATGGAAGATCTACTTCGCGGTTTTTGCAGACGTTGCAAAAGCGTTAGGAACATGACTAGATATGAGTATGGCTTATCATCCTCAAACGGATGGACAAAGTGAGTATACCATTCAGATTTGAGAGGATATGCTAAGAGCATGTGGGATTGATTTTGGTAGTAGTTGGGATACTCATTTACCTTTAGCTGAGTTTTTATGAAACTATAGTTATCACTCGAATATAAGATGTGCACCATTTGAGGCATTGTATGAAAGGAGATGTAGATCGCCTGTTCTTTGGGCTGAAATTGGAGAAAGTCGGTTGATTGGACCATAGTTGGTACAAGAGACAACTGATAAGGGTGGTATTGATTAAGGAAAGGCTTAAAGCGACTAGAGATCACCAAAAGAGTTATGCCGATAATATAAGGAAGCCTTTGGAATTTAAAGTTGGTGATAAAGTATTGCTGAAAGTGTCAGCTTGGAAATGTGTAGTGCGTTTCGGGAAGAAAGGAAAGTTAGCACCTAGGTATGTAGGACCATTTGAGATTCTGGAAAGGATAGGTCCTGTAGCTTGTCGTTTAAGATTGCCACAAGAGTTGAGTGGTGTGCATGACACATTTTATGTGTCAAATATGAGAAGTGTTTGGCGAATGCAAATTTGTATGTGCCACTAGGAGAAGTTAAGATAGACAAAACTCTTCGTTTTGTTGAGGAACCTGTAGAAATGATAGAT
>BQNB010070911.1:8123-26559 GCA_026074375.1 Tanacetum coccineum
CGCAAAAAAAAGGGAGAAAAACGTATGAAAACATACAAAATGAATCACTTCGGTATAAAACGTACGAAAACGGATAAAACGTAAAAAAATGTATGAAAACAAATGAATATTAAAGGTGGTGGTAGGAGCTAAGTGTTGAAGAAGTGAGAAATAGTGGGAAAGAAGTGAAAGCTTATGTCTGAAATGTTGAAGAGGTTAAAAGTGCTTCTTAGCACTTATGTCTAAAAAACAAATAAAAACCTTTACGCGCCTGCAGATGTTTGCAAACAAAAGAGGTAAAAAATGCTTCTTAAAAAAACAAACGAAACCTAAAAGTGATAAGGTATTTGAGATTTTGTTTTATGTGAAACAAAAAGTCTTTTTTCATATGTTTATGGGACTTAGTGTAACTTATTAAAGTTGACCAATTAAGAAAATCAGGGATGGATTTAGGATTTTTAAGAGGATGTTGGACAAAATAATTGTTGAGCTAACTAAAATTACATCGTAAGAAACGAAAATAACAAAAAAGTTTATTGGGGGTTGTACATACCAAAAAACGACATTTTTGAATTTTTTTTGCACTATATTATGTAAAATTGGGTGTAGCCCGTGCCACACCCGGCACCCATAAATGTCCGTCTCTGAAGAAAACTATTTAAGTTAGTCTTTTACAAAACAATGACATGTTAATGCTAATCTTTATCAAACTCAAACTCACTCTTGCATCACTTCAATTCTCTTTCTATTCATGCAACACATACTGACATGCATACACGTTCAAGCTTAAATTATACATCAACATCTTTGTACGTGAGTTCTAAATTTTTTAACCGAAATATTGTTCAAATATGAACAGAAAATTTGTATTACTACCATGTCCCAGTGAAGCCGAAGTAATGGCGGGTAATCGTCTATTAAATTTTAATAAGACATATTTAAAAGAAGCCAGGCTTTTTGATGCAGCAAAAGGTTTATCAAGTTTAAAAAATTATAAGCAAAAGATTCTGGTTGCGAAGAAGGACAAGACCGGAGAACTTAGTCCTTCTACGCCTCTTGCTTTATATACGGTACTTATTTTTTCATATTTCTTGATGAACTTATTGGTATTTTGATCGTAATTCATGTGTAAAATTGTTTTGTGAAGCGGAGGTTGAAAACCAACTAAACAGTAAGATCAAAATAGTGAGATCAGACAGGGCAGAGAGTATTACACTTTGGCCAAAGCCCCGGGCCATTTGCCTTATAGTTGCTGGGGCTTCGTGATAACTGATAAGCCGAACTGAAACACTAATAACACACTATGCTGATTACTAGATCACAGGCGTTGTACTCAGTAATACAGGTCAATAATCAAAGCAAAAACATCAGAATTCGACGCACTTAATACATTTTCACATTCATGTCTGTAATTTATCTTCTTGTTTTGGTTAAATCAACGCACTATTCAAATTTGCAACTATGGTAAGTCAAAAACTACTACGTCTAATATTTCTATCAAATATTTCTAGTCGCACACTTGTGGTGTATACCAATTCATGGTTATACCGCAGCTAAAAAATTTATTGTGCAGGTTAATACTGAAATCTTTGTATACAAAACGAGCTGTTCATAACTAAAATCATACAAAGTTACAAACGTTACATTGCGCCCCATACATTACCAAGACAAAATTGAGAAACCACACCTTGTGCTCGGATCGTCTTTCTAATTTTAATCAACTTTAAGGAATGTGGGCATCAACCTGTATCAAAAAATTTAATAAATTTTAGCAGTATGACCAATAGCAGTTCACTTGAATTCAGGTAGGGAACGAGTACAAGAACACAAGGGTCTGTTTTGTTTTCCTCATTAACATTAAATGATGTCCTAATCATAGTGGTCTTTTGTGTGCTACATATCATTGACAAAATTTTTTTAACCATTTTGGCCTTTGGTCAAGGCAAGGGATTATTATGACGTTTGGCGTATGATGAGGTCAGAGTACCGAAGGCCTCCCTTCCTGCACAAATTCAGGTCGCCTCATTGCTAGGACATACCGTAAGCAGTCCTGTGATATGGAGGCCAGCATTCTGTTACTGACCTGACAAAAGACGTGCTTGAAACTGACGCTTTAAGTTATATTCTGAGGTTCAGGCGTTAATCTTTCTTTTCTTAGGACGGACGGTGAAATCCTTCATACCCTGCATTTCTTTAACAGCTTTCTGAAGTATGATTGACTTCTAGAAAAGATGATACCTTATCCATGGTGATTGGATAAGATCACCATGCTCTTGAGCTAAGGTATACCTGTGTATACAAGGAGCGTGGATTGCAAGTCAGAATATAAAAAATGATTGCTAAGTGTAAATGGTCAAAATGGGTCATTATTTAGTATGGGTTTATATGGGACAGATCGGGTTGACCAGTAAACACTTTTTAATCATAAAACAATTGAAAAAAGAGTCTTACATTAGTGTCGTATCATGCATTGATGAACTTGGAGCGTTGCTACTTTTGCTACAGCAACTACACTTCAAGAAGCTGTGGCATTCCAGTAGATCAAGTTGGACCCTTCTTCTAGGATCTCCGCACAACGCCTGACAAAACCAACAGAAAATCAAGCTAAAAGAGGAACATGTCAAATGGGTTGAAAGTTGCCAAAAGTTTATTTTTAACACATAAAGCCTCATTAAACATTTTTAATCCAAAGGGTTGAAAATTGCCGAATGTAATGATACTGTTTCAAATCATAACTAACGCGTTAACTATTGATAAAAGAAACGGTTAAATGACTTACGGCTTGTAGTTTGTCAACATTCTTGAAGCAGACAATCTCATGGAAAGGAATACACTCAATGGGCTGCATATGATCCCTGCTTCATAAAACAAAACGTATTATCTAACACTGAATTCTACAGTAATACAGCTTAAATTTCATTTCAAAGGGTGAATGCTAGTGAAAGATGATGCGCTCATGCACATCACAATTACCTCGTCATGCAACTAATCAATGCAGCAGCTTTATCATTTAATGTTTTGGTACTTCTATCCAAATTTCCGCTATTCCGGATTGTTTGTCTCCTGTCATAAGAACAAGTTAACGTTAACGTCATGAGTAAATAACTTCATTTAGAATTAGAGTAGAAGTTAATGAGTATTACCGAGATCTGTTTGCCGGTTCTTTTAAATTATCTTCCTCAATTTTTCCTTGCAATTGAAGTTCCATGACTTTCTCATGGATCTAAAATCAATAAGAAAGTCAACTGGTCAACACGTGAGCGCATCAACATAGTCAGATAGAATCAATAAGATAACAAGCTGGTTAACTAGTCATACCTCAATGACACCATCTGTTTCTTTACTCCACTTCTCAACCAACTGAAGCAAAGCAGCTGGTGAAAGGTCCCTGAGTGATAACATGATTGTGTATATGTGAAATATATCAACAGCCAAACAATAACATAAACAAACAAGCAGTAACTATATTTACAGTCAAGCAATATGATTAACAAATCAAGGTAAATATTTCTAACTTACCTAACCTGGCGGATCGTTTGGCCAATTAAACCACCCTTTTGCATTTTAGATGATGTCCCATTGATACCTTGAATCCAGGAAGACCTTTGAGAATCGGGTTTCAACTCAAAGTGATCAGAATGCCTTAAATTGTAAAGCTTTGGATCTAATGCTTCGTAATACAAGTCTAAGAGGGTGGCTTTCTGTTTCTTTCCCGCTTCATGCAAGCACTGCAATAAATTACCCTCTAAACGTTCATAAAATAAAATAGATAAATGAAAGAAAAGAAAACGAAGTGTTTCTTATTATGATAAATCTGTGTAGCAGCTAGAATTAATCATGTATAATTCAATCAGACACGACAGTAATCTCGAAGCAATGAAGGTTGATTTGAATCTCACCAAAACTACACAGCTCCACAAATTCATCACTTCTATCATGTTTGACGGCCCATCCAATGCAACTTCACTTTTTGGTTCAGAGAGTCTCCTTACAGGAGGATTTACAAACATAACTTAGCACAATAACAATTGGCACTATTTTTACAGACATACTTGCAATAGTAATGAATATCATAAGTACCTTGAACAAGATGGAAGATCAAAAGCTTGCTTGGGCCATGCCTCTGCCACAGAAGTAGCTTCCTCGCTCTGTACAACAAAAGAAGAAGAAAATAAGGCCGTAAGGGTAAATTTCGTGATGCCTAAGACCCAAGACACGCAGAAGAAACACAAATATTTTTATTTAAGTTTATTATAATCAAGAACCAGAAAAAAAAGAGGAGAAGAACAATAGTCCAAGCTATAACCTGTGCATCAAGTAAGCCTTTCACAGTGAAGCTTAAAGGCTCCATAAGAAAATGTTGGACTAAGGCCATCTGTCAAAAAATTGTTACCAGTCAGATCGGTATAGCAAATTACCTCTTTAGTATTTGTAAGTCACTAAGCAGATAATGATAATAGCGACAGTGCTTATGACAGGGGGCAAAAATTGGAGCGTTAAGTAATGGGTCAAGTGACCCAACAATTTCAAAAAAGACTAGCATGTTTTATGCTTTAAAAAGTACACGTTAGGGCAACTTTTACTTTTCTGAAAGAATATAACCCACATTTAGTAGACTTATATAGTATAAAACCACACAACCTTTACAGCATCTAACTAAAAGTGACCTGTCAGGGATCCCACCTGTCTCAAGAAGCAATTTCTCATAAAACCTGCAACCTTGTGACCGACTAAGAACCCGGAGCAAGGTTTCACAAGGACCGCTTTAATGATCGCGTCCAATCTATCAGCTGGAGATCCCAAGAAAAACTTGGAGGGATACAAGTGTTGAACTGCCTTGGATGTAAGTATGCTTTTCGAGGCATCAAGTGTTGTTGCAACTCCCAGTATCAAGATGACTGGGATCTTAATCACCCATTCACTGGTTTAAGAAAATGAGATGTAAGTAGATGCAGGTCACGCCGTCACGGTTATATAACATGAATAAATAGAATAATCAAATAGTGGATGTGGTCAATATGACCCGTTAGCTGAAACGGGTCGATTCTTGTTAACAACAAAACGAGCTTTAGATGAATGTTGAAGGAATCCAAACTGAAATGATATAACTTTGTTTTAAATTATATTAGACTATTACTGGAACAATAAAAAGTATGTAACTTTGGAATAAAAAGTGTATTGAGCTAAATACAGACCCCATTTTGAACTGTCACCCAACCCGTCCGAACCCCACGTTTTTCCACCTCTAGCAAATACGGAGTAGTAAAGTATCTGTGTGATGGTTAAATGCATATTAGTATTTAGAGCTGTTAAAAATCAGAAACTGTACCTCAACATGAGTATGAAATCAGAAAGTACAGGTCCACTGCACCTATCCATATCTTCAATAATTACAACCACTGGGTGCTTATAATTATCGTGCTCAATATACCAAGAAGCTAAGACAGATATGTCGGCCACCTGTTTAAATAAGAGGTTAAGAACACATATTTGCTAACAAGGAAAATAACAAAGACGGTATTATTATCAAAAGACACACAAAGCTTACATCAATGCTACTGCTCAAAATCTGCCTAAGCAAACTTCTCAAACAACCACCTATTCCACTCTTGACAGAAAATTCTACTGATGAGAGGTTAGCCACGTGGCAACCATGGGATTGCAAATGTGTACCTAGATCCGCGAATGTCTGAAGGTCATCAACAAATTCCATGTTGTCTGCAAATTAGCGAGTGGTGATATTTAGTCCTCAAATGAACCATGAGAGAAATCAAATTACCAAGATCATTAACCTATTTGGTCTCACTGGTACTAACTACAGACCTATTCTCTTTATACACGCATAGATGAAGGCGGGAATTCCAAACAAATTTGATAACTTAGAGAAGTTGAATTTTGAAAAAACTTACTCATCACCACTAAGGCAGTGAAAATTTGTTTCGCTGTAACATCGGTAACAATGGGATATGAACAAGTAGCTTTGTTGGCATCAGGCTTGCCATTTGAACAAATGACATCAAATGATTTGTGCACCCAGCTATCTACCTCATTGAATACATCAGCATTAATGTTGTGCAAAACATCCTGCATTGCAAAACGAATACATCAGCGTTGATGCCGTTTCTTTATGTTTCTATAAAGACAAGTGTCAATAAACTCAATGAACAGGTTTAACGCCATTATGTGACGGAAGGGATAATATATGTATCTGGTTTCATTAACCAAGTCTGATAAAGCTGAATGACGAAGATAACCTTATAAGTGTTTTAGAAACAAAACACGCCTGTCGGTTACTATTTCTATTCTGTAGAATATAAAATTATCAGAATGAAATTAAAAAGATACGTCATTTTAGGCTTTTGTTTTTGGGTCAGATTCAGTATAAACGAGACTTGATAAATACTGTTAATCCCTACAAACGAGAAGCGAAGAGGTTAACCTTGATGGTGGATTCGATTTTCACCCAGGCATTGTGAAAGTTTTTCATTCTCGAGTTGTCGTGCAACTGATGATCCAGCATTTCGCCTTCATCACTAGTAGCCAAAGATGCAGACAAATTAACCTTAACTTTTCTACTACTCCTTTCAGCAACTGGTTTCTTAACACGTTGTTGACAGGTAGATGCTTTGTGAAGCACATAAAATGGCTGTAAAACAAACAAAAACATAAACAAATAATCCAACATCAGTCATTCATTTTATAAATCTCTGCTTATATAGCTTCTTCCACGCCATGAATGATATTCTACCAACAATAACCCAAAATATGTGTGAAATGTCGCTAAATTAGTTTCCACACACACATTACTTTAGAGTGAATTAAATCCATATATTATACACAAGTACATTAGACTAAGTGCCCACGACCGCATTCACCACCGCCACCTCAGCTTAAAACATGCCCCACTAAACCACCAAAACATGTTCCACTTAAAACACAACTATACCCCAGCAAAACACACACACACAAACACACGGTGCACGACTCGGTCGTTGGCAAAACCGAGTCTTGCATTTTTGAGCTTGAAGACGTGTGCCGGAGGGTGGTCGTAGTAAGGAAGACGCGTCTTCCTTGGGTGAAAACTCGGTCTTCACTCTTCTATTATACCACCCGCACTAGCATTTTGAAGACGCGTTCTAAGTCTATGTGGCAAGTCAAAGACGCGTCTTGTCTTACTACACTCACCCTTCGATGGTTGAAAAGCAAGACTCAGTCTTGCCCACAACCGAGTCTTAGAGGTCTGTTTTGTGTGTGTGTTTTTGTTACAGTAAATGATTTTTGTGGGGTGTTTAAGTGAGGTATGTTTTGGTGGTGAAGTTGGTTGTCTTATTACACAAACTTTGTGGTGAAGTTAGTTGTCGAGAGAGAAAGTTGAGGTGCCAGTGGTGAATGTGGTCTTGGGATCTCCTTGTTACACCCGGTCTTAGTTCTAAAAATACATACCACGAATGGTACTTTACCAACATGAATCACACGGCTAATTCAGATTTCAATGAGCAGAAAATCATAGTAATTAGGTTTGAATAAGGACAAGTTTAATGCATACTTCTAATCAGAGGCGGAGAAGGGAGGGGGCACAAGGGGCATGTGCCCCCCTAGCGAAAAATATTGTAGTGTAAAATTTAGAAACCCTGCTTACAATATAATTGTCCACTTGTTATGTCAACCAATCAAAAAAGAGTTTAGTGGGTCGGAATGATATTTGATTGGTCGAGAAGGAGGGGCGGATACAAGGAGGGGTCGCAATAGGCATGTGCCCCCGAGCGAAAAAAAATGTAGTATTAAATTTCTAAAATATCTGGGTTTTTCTAAAATATATGTGGGTTTATGAGCTTATTCAATTTTCCGGCTTATTTAGAGACTTGTGGGCTTATATAAGTTTATTACGATATGATAAACTTATATAAGCCCATAAATCTGAAAAAAAAAGCCATAAAATTTAAGCTTATGTTATATAAGCCGAAATCAAATAAGCCCATATAAGCCGAAACAAACAACCCCATAAACCCCTAAAATGAGGTCAGATTTATGTATAAAATTAGGGTTCATTTCATAGATTGGTCGCAGATAAATTTAATAATAAATAATTAATTACTGTAATAGATTCAGTTACAACAAATGAATGAAATTACCTTGAGATCGTTATCGGAGATATGTGGAGGTGACACGTCATCATCCGATACTGCTGACGGTGGCATGGTGGCTAGGGTTTCTTCTCTGGCGGTGTTTTTGTTATGGAATTTTTTTTGGCGGGAAAAAAAAGGGGGCGGGGTGTTTGGTGGGTGTACTTGTGTTTATCTCTCACGCTTACGAAAAAACAGAATAAACCAAAAACCGAAATCGAACCGAACCAAAATCAATAGAATCGAACTAATAACCAAACAAAATTTGCAAAAACCGAACCAAACCGAACTATTAATTAGATTCTCGAGTTGAATATGAGTTTTACTATCTAAACTGAAAACCGAATTCATATAAATATTTTATATATTTTTATATATATAATTATCATTAGAATTTTATCCTAATATAAAAAAATAATGCTTATTTTTTTTTTTTTAATATTTATGTAATTATTAAAAACAAATTTTAGATAAATAGTGAAATTTGGGTTATTCGGGTCAACTTGAGAACCGAACCGAATTCAACTTCGGTTTTCGAATTAACCCAAAAAATAAATTTAACCGAACAACCCGATAACCGAACCGATCAACACCCCTAGTCACACTATGCTAAGAAACGGGTCAAAGCCGACCAAACTTAACTTAGCGAAACCGAAAACCAAATCAAAGTTAACTTAGCGAAACCGAACTGGAGTTAACCTAACGAAGCCAGTGTGTATTTCTTTTGGTTTTGACCCGAACCGACTAAAACCGAAACAGAAACCGAAAACCACAATGATATAAAACCGAAAACAAAACCGAACCGAATAAGGTCAGTTCAGCTTGGTTTGTCAGTTAGATTCTATAAAATAAAACATCTGATTCAGCCTGAGCCGAGTATGGGAAGTATGTTTGCCAATAAGCAATATCGGTAAGTAGTAGTGGTGAGTGGTAATTGTTTGTTTTGACAAAACATTTGGTAAGATAGTTGTATAGTCGTAATTAATGAGTGAAAACATTAGTTGATCGTAAATGCTACTAGAAGTAGCATTTTGATTTAGAGTATTCGGAAAAGGTAAAAATGTTAGTTGCTTGTTTCCAAACAAGCATTTTGTGCAAAACGTTAATAGCTAATTGTTTCAAAACACTCTTACACGCTTACAATTTGTCACACTATTTATATGAGGTTTAGGTTTTAATTATTGGAATTCTAAATTTGTACAATAGGCCAAATTGCTAACTTGATACGGGATTTTAAAAAGGTGAGATACTAGAAGATTTTGAAAATTGAACTATCTTTATATTTATCATTTGTTAGGCTGGATGGAGTAAGGAGAGGAAACCCACCTTACACCTCAGCGCCACATCAGCTTTCTTTCTCCAACTTTACCACTCACCTTTCAACCGTTTTAACACTCACCTTACACATATTTTTTTTATTTAATTACATTCATTCATAAATTGAAAACGTAAACGTAAACGTACAAAATTAATAAAAACGTAAACGTGAGAGTTTTGTTTAAAAATATATGAATTTTGTTTAAAACAATGAGTGAAATAGTGGGTATTTATAGGTAAAAAAATAGGATTTTTTTTAAAAAAGTTTTTTTTTAAATATAAAACAGATAAAAAATATGTGGGTCCCAAGTGAGTTAGCACTCACCAGTGGTGAGTGGCTCACCACTCACACTCCAACTCATGCGTGAGTTTGGAGGGCCGGCATAAGGAAATGAGAGTCTCTCTCACCTTGAATGGTGAGTTTGTCAGTTACTCCGTCGAGCCTTATGTCTTTGTACAAAAAGTTGACAACAATCCTCTTATTGTAGGATAGTTGTTAGACCTCTTTGATTTTTTAGTTTTGCTTTTTATCGACTCTTGCAAATCAAAAAGTAAAAAATAAAAAGTAATACTCTTTCCGTCTTATTTTTATTGTCCATGTTTTCTTTTTGGGTTGTCTTAAATTAATTGTCCACTACTAAAAATAGATAGAGAATCTTGATGAAGTTTATTATATTACCCTTGTTTGAAATTATTATTACAAACTTTAAAGAAGACTTTAATTAATTAGTTAAGGGTAAAACTGTCATTATGTCAAAAAGTAAGAAAAAGAAAGTAGTAACAAATGCATTTTTCTTAAATTGTGTGTTTTTTGTCGGGGACAATAATTTTGAGACGGAGGGAGCAACATTATGTTATTTTAAAAATTACGTGTTTTTTTGGGTTATTATTATCTTGAGGCGATGAAGTTTTTTTTTTCTTTTTCCCGAGCGATCATATAAAAACCTAAAATGCATGATTTAAAAAAAAAAAAAACATACATAATTCATTTATTAATTGACACATGTTTTTGCCAACTTTTCTTTTTATACATTTACTTTTGATTTTATGTATGTCGAAATCTTGTTATTAAGCTTACTTTTAGGCATGAGAATCATTTATAGTGAATTTTAAGTTTCTTGATGGCTTAGAGGTGGTGGTGTCTTCGAGTTCAGGCTTGACCCGTTCAAAGGCGACGATCATGTGTTTGCTTAAACAAAAGAAGATAAATGCTAAAAAAAAATGAAATTTACAGAAAAACTTTCACACAATGATGTGTAACAAAATGATATGTTATAGAAAAAAAAGAGTTGTTAACGAAGAGAGTAAATTAGCGGTTCAAATGTCAGGTTACTATCAATTTGTAAAAGTTTTTATGTAAACTTTATGTGATCATAGGTTTTGAATCGATAATAATCAGTTCCTACTTTTTAAAGCTCAATTAAGATTAAAGACGAAAGCAAATTGGATAACTAAAATACCATTATACTTCTTGTTGCATACACACAATCATACATTCATACTTGTGAAACTACAATTTTTTATGGTTCTAGCGAACCTGTTAACTCTACTTCAAACATATTCACCTACGAGCTAATACAATAATACGCAAGAAAAGTTTAACATAGCATGCTAGTCGATAAGCAAGTCAATATCGCCAACACCACCATCAGCCGCAACTGAAATGACCCCTTAAACTTCGTGGCGTAGTTTGGATGATAGCCTAGTCCCATAAAGCCAGCTTTCGGAGTGACTGTTGTTGTTGATGTCATAGGAGAAGCTGCGAAAACCACACACGACAGAACATTAAGCCAAATGTTATCGCATCATTACAATCTTTAGATTTTGAACTCGTCTTTTTTACAAACTTGTTAAGAATGACTTACAAGCAACGGTGTAATTAGTAGTGGTATTTGTAGTTGACCCTAGAGAAACTTGTGGCGTAGGCGGCATGGATGGAGAAGGAGCGCCTTTGTAAAACCAAAAACGTTCGCAAGTTGGTAAAATAATCAGAGACTTGAATATTATGACGAGAATAATTAAGAACCTAACCTGTGCAGGAGGCAATGTCGAAGTTGACACTGCATATAAGTGGAAGTTGCATAGCAAGCGTCGTGTTGATAGGAAAGGTAGAGCTCAAAGCCGAGTTATTCAGCAAGATACACAAACACAGCGGCTGCTGATCATTAACACGCTTCAAGTTATCACAACACATTTGGGACGGCTCTGTAGACAAACCTTGGACGAATGGTGCACATGCGGCTAGTGGAAGGATACGGGGCCCACATTCCGTGATTGTGGGGGTTATTGGCAAGTTGGGTTGAGCAATTGTAAAGAATGGAAGGTATGTGATGAATAGCACAAGAAGGAGAGTCGTCGTTGGTGTAGCGGCAGAGTAAGGTGAAGGGGAAGACATGGCGACGACAATGTAGTTTGTGGTAGTGGTGTGGACTGTAAGTGTTATATATAGAGGCAGGAGTCATTGGTTAAGTGTGATTTGCAACATAGGCTATGTGTGAGTCCACATGGTTAACCACTTTCAAGTACTTGGTACCAAAGCTAGCCATAAGGTGCATAAATTTGACTACAAAAATGCATATTACATGTTATACTGCAGCCATTTAGCATGTTCTAACATGTTTTTGAAAGCCGTTATAGCTGTTATTTATTATAGACTGTTTCCAAAAAGTCTGATTATGGCAAAAGAAGGTTTCTAACTTTCACTTTAAAAATACATTTTCACTTTATAAAAACTTAAAAAGTGTTGCAAAGGCGGCCGATTAATCGGTGCCTAATCACTAGGCGGGAATTAACCGTCCCGATTTAGACTAATCCGCCTTATTAATTGGATTAGTAAAAAATCGGTCAACGGACAATGTAGTTTGTGGTAGTGGTGTGGGCTGTGGAGGGATATATAAAGGCAGGAGTCATTGGTTAAGTGTGATTTGCACATAGGCTATGTGTGAGTCCACATGGTTAACCACTTTTAAGTACTTGGTACCACAATTTGACTACAAAAATGCATTATTACATGTTATTCTGCAGCCATTTAGCATGTTCTAAAATGTTTTTGAAAACCATTATATGTGTTATTTATTATAGAATGTTTCCACAAAGTCTAATCATGGCAAAAGAAGGTTTGTAACTTTCACTTTTAAGATTTTATTTTTACTTTAAAAAAGTCGAGAAATTTAAGGTTGAAGAAGATACGTAACAGAACGAAAACACCCCCCGCGGTGACTTGCACATGGGATTTTAACGACTCTGTTATCGAATTAATGGTCAAATGACCGGTCTGCTACAAAATGTCAATCAACCACAGAGACGGGCGGTTTATTTAATGAAGTTTTAGAAGGAAAGGTTAAATCGTATGCAAACCATAAGGACAGTTAATTCGTGTCTTTTAGCTTACTATAAATCATAGGCTCTTCAATTTGCAATCTTTAACGCAGTCGTCAACTAAATTAGATTGTGCATTAATAAACGGACAACGAGACATTCGAGTTCCAACAAAAACATATAACGTAACATAATTTTATATGAAAATTTCACAATAGAGCTCAGAATTCCAACCCAAAACCAATTGATAACAGGCAACTAGGACTATATGCACTCATCACAAAAGTTGTATATTTCTAACATGGAATTTACTACGCCTACGCACCCCAGTCCTACACGTGTTATTTTGACGCTACACAATATTATAATACACAAATAAATGAATAATACGTAGAAAGAAAACATTACGTGAAAGATGTAACCACTGATGAGGTTGTGACCAAACCAGAAAGAAGGCCGACCAAGGCTGCACTATTGTAAGTGCTTGGTTCAGTTTGCATTGAGTTGTTACGTGAATCTACAAACGACTCGTTTAGAAATGGTCCACCAACAAGTGCTCCAACAGCAACGTTAGGGTTAGGTTTATCTGAGCTGAGCCAGTCCCAACCATCAGAGCAGCCTGTGGTTGCATCAGCGGGAATTGAGGCTCCTCTATGGTGCACATATTGCGAGTACTTGTCACCGTATCCAACAAGATAACTCATCATACCCGTTTGACCCAAACATATAAGAAACATTTTGCCAGCTTTAGTATGTGAAGCATACCTGTGACAAGGCAAATTTCCGAAGATCTGATGCTGTGAAGGTGTCTGCGTCACACTGGATCTTCTGAGACCGAGACGTAAGCATGTAATCACTGTAAACAACAGCTAAAAAAGCAGAAGCAACAGGATGCTGTAACGCATTCCAGTCACTGATCCATATAAGACCACCTGTATTGTTGACATGCTATTGTAAAAGAGATCTTGGGATTCACATCAAGATGTATGATATTAAGAAAATATATTTGCTTTTGGTTCTGCTTAAGGTTGCCGTTGGGGATTTTGGCAGGAGGCCACACACAACAGCCTCATCAGTCTTTCTATACATCTTCATGTCTGCATTTGAAGCAACTTTCGAATTAAATAAGCTTGACCTTGACAAAAGAACCTGCAAATTTTACGTGAAGATGAACAATCAGAATATTAGTTGTGATAAAGGTGTTCAACAGATTATTTGACCTCTAAATAATCAAATTATCAAAACCAGAACTACTATATACAAACAGTAAAAACTAATAACCAGAATTATCACACATCAATATTAGCAGACTTTACCTGGATCCCGGGGAGCTTGTCGTCCCAACTGAACCAAGTAGGGCTGCCCCAATTAGCGAAGGATTCTCCATTAGTTCCAGTTACATAATCAAGATACGTCGGATCAGTTGTTGCATGATAGAGCCAGCTAGCTGCCCACAAAAGCTCATCACCATAGCCGGTTGAATTGTAATATATCTGAACTTCAGGGATGTTCTCGCTGTAAGATCCTCTATGCTGGTCCGCAAATGTAAACAACTCTTTAGCATGCTTGAGGAGCAAGCTTGAATACTTTGAATCACTCGACTTGAACACCAGTGATGCAGATGCCATTGCTGCTGCAGTCTCGGCTGCAACTTCTGTTCCAGGGGTAGACGTGTTTATCTGTATAGTAGGTCTTTTCTCGGTCATAGCTTCAGGTCTATCCCAACATTTGTGGTCAAGCTCTGGATCACCCACCTAAAGAGGACATCAAGAACGTAAAAATAACACTTCAATCACCCATTTGGCTCGTTTAAAATATACATAACTCTTATCCTATTTTTAAAGTAAATTAAGAGTTACCTGAATGTACAACACATTAGGTTCAGGATGAGCGTTGACAAGGAAGTCAGTGATCCATCTAAGAGAGTCTTTGGCAGATTCCAGTTGATCGGCTGCATTCATCTGATCGCCATACTCAAGGATGGCCCAAGAAAGAACAGTGGCTGTATAAGCCATCGGGAATCCAAATTTCATATGATCTCCAGCATCATACATCCCCTTGCTTAGATCCAACTTCACATCCTTTCCATCAGTTAGAGCCGAGTCCCCCCTCCATGATATTTCATTATTTTCCAACTTACCCGCTACAACACAAAGAGTATAATGAATAACTAAGGCGAAAATAGCTTATCACATGAAACAATAATCCATTATATTTTAACAAAAAGTAACTTGTAGCTATGTACCCACCACCAAGGTAGCCTAGTGGTCAGGCACCCTGATGCCCTCACAAGAGGTCTCAGGTTCAAACCTCACTAGGTACGCATCTTGGGGTGGCTAGGGAAACGGTCAGAAACATCACGGGATACGCATACGCGGTTAGGCCTTGTACATCTGAGTCAAAAACTCGCCCTCCCCAAACCTCATCCGTTTACCCGTTTTTAACTTGTAGCTGTGTCTAGAAGATCCACAAGTTATTTAGAGTAGATAATATGTTTACGTTTTTCCACGATCATTACAAATTAGGTGGCAATCCTATTCTAAAGAATAAAGTGGGTTCTGTTTAGGAGTCCAACCTGACGCTTCAAAACTAAAATACAAAATTATTCTTACAACATTTATATCAATATGATTGGGGGTATACACATGCACACCCTCAAGTGACCATAGATCTGCCGTACAATCTAGTCAAAGTATCGAATACTTTATTTTCCAAATTCAATGTAGTGAATTACATAGCATGATTTAAGTCAAATTCAGTCAACTAACTAAAATGTACTTAATGACTCGAATTAGAAGAACAATACTATACAAAAAGCTATGAAAAGAAGATAACTTTAGATCTATACATTTACAAACAAAAAAAGTACTAAACCAACGCATTTTTAGTTCATTTAACAATGCAGCAATGGCAACCATATACCTTAAAAAACGAAAGTAGTTATTCTTAAAGTTAAGAAATTACCTTTTTGAACATCAAAGAACTGCAAAGCGACCTTAAGAGCATCACCGTACTTCTTCGTAACAGCTCCGGGAGGCCCCGGAACAGGAGAATCACCGTCGTCATGATGATGAAACTTGTTCCGCAATGTAAGGCCTAACGCTAAAGCAATCGCACCTACTACAATCAACACAATAAGCCACCCCCAACATCCTCCGGATTTCTCTTCCTTCCCCATATTCCTTCAGATCTAAACAATAATCACAAAATTCTCAACTTTAAATTTGAACAGAAGATTTAAATACAATGCATTTTACTCGAAACACAACAAATAGTTGTTTTCTAACAACTTTACCGGCATTATGTATTTTAAAGGCAAAAGAGAAACAGGGGTAAAATTGCCAAAACCCAATTATAGTTATTATTTTGGGGCTTAGATTTGTATTGCCATTGCTCATTTTGAGGAAAAAGCCCACAATTTTTTTAATTTTTGTTTTACATAAAGAAGAACAAAATTAGCATTGTTAGCAGTTTCAATGTTCAACTGAATGATCATTGTTCATTAGGGTATGTTTGGCGAAGACAGCGGTAGCAAGAAGCAATAGCTTGTTTGTTTTGATAACATAGCTATCTGTTCATAATCAGTAAGTGGAAACGCTAGTTACTCGTAAATGCTACCAGAAGTAGCATTTTGATTTCGAGCGTTTAGAAAAAGTAGGAATGCTAGTTTCCAAACAAGCATTTTGTGCAAAACGCTAACCGCTAGTTGCTAGTTTCTCCCAAACGCTTGCTACCAAACATAACCAAAAAGGCAAAAACAACAAAAGGGTTTAAATACACAAATAAATCATATGATGATTGCTAAGTTATTGCACACTTTCACACATGCAGATATAAGCAGTCTCTCCACTTTCGGGTTTATTTTTCGGTAGGGTAGGATCCGTCTACATTCTAACTCCCCCGTATCCCGGGATTGGGTATGTTGTTGTATATGCTGATTGCTAAATTTAAACAAAATGTAGTACTAGTAATCTGAACATAAAATCAACAATATACCTGAAGTGAATTAAGGGGTTTATAATTACACAGATCTGAAAATAGATCTGTAAGAGACCAATGTGGTTGAATGTTTATAAAAGTTGGTAAGGTTTTAATATGTGACTCTGTCTGTGTGTTTTTTTTCTTTGGTGTGTGAAATATAGAAAAGTGCACCGACAAATGGCGCGAGTGGTTTTTTTTGTTTGGTTTTGTGGGACTTCTTGTTGTAGGTTAAAGATGCTATTCTACTTTACTGTACCCAACATGTTAGTGAGCGACACCTTTTCAGTTCTTACATTGTTTTCCTTAACCTATTTTACTTTTAGAAAAAACATGACAGAAACATGAGAGGTAATGTTATGCTTTATGTAATTATAATGGGACCCAAAGCATCTATTAAATTAAGTGATTTAATATAAATGTCTTATTAAGCCTTTTATAGAGGAGAGAGTGTAGTTACAATGAGGTGATGTTCGAATTCGACTTAATATGAAAAAAATTGAATTCGTTAAGTCATGTGAAAACTGTTTGTTTATGACTTAATAGAGAAAAATAACTTAAAATATTAAGTAATAAAATTGAGGGTGCCTGCATTAAGTCATCTCTTAATTAAACATGACTTAATACAAAATTTAAACAAACAAAACCTGAGTATCTTGATTAAGACAGACTACGGGTTTTTGGCCCACAACTCTTCCCACTAAGAGTAAAGTAAACAATCCTCTTAGAGCACTAGGTATCGTTTGGTGTAGCCTTGTATAAATCAAGTCAACGTTCAACAATAAAAGTCAAGAGTCAATAATCATCATCCAAGTCAAGTCAAGACATTTATTAGTATTTATTAGTCATTAATTTGTATTGGGCTCAAGCCCATGGTAACGATTCTAGAATGTTCTCTTATATCCTATATATAGGATAGTTGTTATCAATTGAAGACAAGCAAATCAATTAACCTTCAATGGTGAATTATCATATTCTAATATGGTAATCAGAGCCAACCCTAAACATTTCAAAAAAAATACACGCCCCTAAATCCTTAAATCTGCCGTTGCATTTTTTTCCTGTCTTTGCTTGCCTGCTGCAAGCACCCAAAAAAACTCAAAAACGCAACAAAAAAATGATAACGCGAGCCGTGGTGTGGTTCTGGCGTCGTTAAGTCGCGTTTTTCGGGACCATCTCGACTGGTGGTGACGGCTCAAAACTCGAAAACGCGAGGTGGGGTGTGGTTCTGGCGTCGGCGAGTCGCGTCGTTGGGGATGGCTTGAGCCATGGCTCACCATACTTAGAGCTCTTAAAGCAGTGGGTAGGTATTGTGGTGTCGTAGGTCTAGTGTTACATCAACATCTACACCAGAATCCATCACAACACACAAAACATCACTCCCTCCTATATCGGAATTCTGGTGCCACATGCAACGAATTAGAAAAGAGAAATAAAAAATATACAAGACCTTTTGGGTTGTGGGGAGGCGCCGCACACTAAAACGCCACATTTAGTGTGGGTCTTGCGTTTTCCCCTCGCGTTTTGGGGACGACGCCAGGCGAAAATGCTCCGTACCTTATGCGCTTATAATCAATTTGGAAAAAAGTCTCAAAATGAGAAGGATGAGAAATAACTATAACCACGCATTATAGATACATCGACTTGAATTAAATGCATAAATGAAAAAATATATATTTTCTAGCTAAAAGTTAAATGCATTATGCATATATAGATACATT